>JNDP01001012.1:0-97648 GCA_000696975.1 Apophysomyces trapeziformis B9324
GCGAAAAGGAAAATGGTGTACTTTGGTCCGCGTCTGCCGACTATGGAATATCGTTTTGGTTCCTGAACTGTATAGATCGATCGCGATCTTCTCGAATGAACAGCTTCAATGTCTTGCGGATAGAGTCACCGATAAACAACTTGGACATCTTGTACGTGAACTCCGGATATCAACTCGTCTAGACGAGAAACAAATGGCTCTTCTGCCGCAGCTCTTTCCTCACGTTACAGAGCTGCACGGTGACGCATGGGAACACGACCATTTATTGTCCGTCTTACCAAAATGGAAACACCTTGAAAGTATAGAGGGACTACTCATGGAGGGAATCATACCTGCTAATTTCCAAACCAATTCTCTCGGACGCCAGTTAAAATCTCTATGGGTGGAAACAAAGAATATCGAAGAATGGATCAGCACACTTGTAAAGCTTCCCTCGGTAGAGGATCTGACTATAACGTTTGCCATCAACAAACGGGAAACCAGACAAGGAACGATATCATTTACTGAATTGGAAGAGATTATAAATAGCCTACCATGTCTCCACAGTCTTCGATTGGAAAATCTGTGGACTTATGGAGAGGTGCCCGAGCATATATCCCCTTGCGATACGCTACACGCTTTGGACTTGAAAGTAAAAGTCGATAATGGTTGGGCTCAGTATTTCGCGAGAAAATGCAAAGAATTAGAGACATTCACAGTCAACCGAGCTCAAATGAACGTGGACTTGGCGCTGCTGGCTAGATCATGTACACAGCTCAAGAGCCTAACAATTCACAGTGATGGTGCATATCGCGCATTCATGGATATACTGGAGCAGATTGCTTCGCCGATACAAGCAGTTGAATTCGATATGCAGGACGCGGTTTGGTTCAGAAAAACAATTCATGGTTTCCATAGAACACTTACTAGTGTGAAGATATGGACGCATGAGGATTTTCCAGTTGAGCAACTGTTGACAGAGGATTTACAAGCTTGCCGTTTGTTACGAGAACTTACTTTATCGCGTTTTACCGGTCGTTTGGAAATCGATGTCATTTTGGATCGTTGGGATCGTCTCGAGTATCTGTTTCTTCAGGGCGAATATATTGGTTTGAGCAACAATTACCATGCGACAACAACAAAACGGAGGCTAGGAAGTCTGGAAATGATTGGAGAGGATATTAGCGATGATGTGTTTATGTGGTTGGCGCGTACTTGCCGCAAACTTTCTTCCATCGAATGCTGGTTCACCGGGGAAAGTAATCGCAGCCGCACTATTTGCTATCCTAGCCAAAGTCTTAATCTTTTAAGTCTTCGCACGTACAGCAACGCTTTATTCAAGCTTACGCAATTAAGCGAAATGGAATGTGTTAAGTACAAGGACCGGGACAGAGGACAGGACGATCAAGCTATAGATGCAACGACCGGTTGCACACGATGGTTTCACCGCGTATGGGATAATGGCATTGCTACCGTATCTCCGATCTATCTGGAGGAAACAAATGAAGCGCTATATGAATACTACAAAAAGTATGATCGTGCCTATTTAGACGACTTTCTCTACGAGTTCTACAAGACCTACGATGACCACCCTATTTCCGATGCGGGAGAAAATACTGAGCGCCAAAGGAAAGTACTTGCGCTGCCCATTATATCCATCGTATGCCCTCACATAGATGAGATATGCTTTTACAATTGCGTAGTATGCAATTGAGTTTCTCAGCATCGTTTGCTCTACTTCAGTGGCAGAAATACCTATGTAATTCACATAACGCGCGACTATCTTAGAAGCATTTGTAAATAAGCAATTTGTAAATCTCTTATTCTTTTCTCTTTTTGGTTTAAAAGATTTCTACTTGTTGACCTCTGAGTCATTAGTCTGTCTGTACTAGAACTTCAGAAAGAACCGGTCTTTAAATTCTATTAGGATTTTTATGCACCTTCGTTGCATCGTAAAAGTATCCATTGTTAATCAAAATTCTGTTGGTATAACCTTTTTGTTATTACTTTGTATGGTTTCGTTTCGTTTCTTTTTTGCTTTTTTTGACGACAAACTTTAGCACAATTCATTAGCGATCATGCTTGTTCTAACTTGATGTGCAGCAAGCAAACGCTTAAGAACAACCTGGAATGATTTTAAGATAGACTCCACTCGCGTTTATCTTTAGCTTTTATCTATAAGGCATTATTAGTTTCCGTGTTGGACTTCGAACGTACACCTGTTGATCACTTAACCAGAACCTTATTTTTTTTCTTTTCCTTATCACTATATGTTACTTTATTACTCTCTTACTTTTCATGTCCTACTCTTAGTTAAAGGATACAGTTGTATTCTGATGTACACCTTAACACGCAACAAAACATTAAAACCAAGCAAAAATTGCTTTCCTTACAGTGTATAAGCCATCGCCTGCCATATGCATTGTTGACAATTGACAGTAAGCGTCTTAAAAACAAGATGAGAAAGTAGCAAACATCCCTTAAAAGGATGAATGAAGAACGATGAGAGATCCTTTCTTAACAATGATATATGAAACTTTACAGGAAAACTGCATCAGCCGCGTATGCGTATCATAGTTGTTGGTGATCTTCTACAGGGCATCACGTTGTCATTTGCTTCGCCGACCTATATACCCATCTCAAACCCAATTTTCCAATCATCATCAAATGCGAATCCCAAGCTTGCCGAACGATGTTCATGTTTGTCGATGTCAAGAATAAAACGTGCGCTGACTTTGAACTCCAACCACATTGTTGTCATCGAGATAAAAGATTTTTCTTGTTCAGAAATAATATGGATCGACACGGACTTTCCATTATGGTGAAAAGATATCACGCATGTTATTGCTTGCGTTTAAAATGAGTAAGAATCAGCACACATTTACCACTTAGTTCGGATATTGTATGACGATGCAGAGCACTTTTAGCTGGTCCGGCCACACTACAGTATGTCTTGGCCTTTACTCCTCTTTTCCTTGCATGAACATGACATGGTGGCCTTCCCTGCGACAAATGATGTGAGCGCAAGCCTTCAATACATCGTAAATGATAGCATTGTTCAGCGAGCTTTCGAAGTGACTAAGATCATGCCGTCAGAATACACCGGTTTCGCACCAATAATATCAACTAATGTAAGTGCAAAGAATGAAGCATTGCATATAATCCAAACAAGGCATAAAAAGCTTTCTTGAGTGAATAAAAACTTGCTTTATTGCTCGGCGCACAATAACGAAACAATAAGCGAGTATTCTTCTATCGTCTATACTTGTTCGTGTAATTACTCTCATTCGTAAATCATTGCATGCATATGAACGCCATTCCTTGAACTGTACAGCAAATGAAAGAAAGATGATATAAACTTATAACAAGCTTGCACATTGACCACTGCCAAGATTTTTATGTAGTTGTGGGAAAAGGAAAAAGAATGGATTTCGAATGGGCTAGAGTCAAGACATTTCGGATCGACCGATTACGCTCTTTAAAGTAAAGATTCGCTGTCAAACTCAAGTCATCGCGGGTGATTATATCTATTGCCTTTTCAGTAAGATGGACAGCGAGTGCTAATGGGAATGGGTCGAAGTGGCAATATCATTTAGGAAGACTACACACATGGAAGACTTCCTTGCATTCCCACATGGATTCTGTTTCAGCCACCTTATTCATGTCATTGACATAATCCCTTGATAGGGTACTCGCACATATCAATCTGTGAGCATCGAAAATCTCGTGGTCATTGGGAAATCCTGAATGAATCCGAGGAGCGCATATAAAGTAACGTAGCAAGCAGTGTGAAGCACTTGATGAATATATCGGCCTTATGGCAGGTTACTTCGATTTCCTACGAACAGTTAACCTATGTGAAGCTTTGCTGCACCTTTCGACGATACCCTCTCTATGTCTATCATAATGCTCACAAGCCATGTAGTAGATCTCACTACAGTTGTAGAATTTCCCAAGGAAAGAATGCCCCTGATGGTTCCAATACATATATTAAGAAAGGGAAGCAAAAAGGTCAAGAGACAGACAGTTTGGCGGGAATAGATAGGTTGGAATCGATAGGTAGAGGCGTTGAAGGGGTTGTATGGTGACGGTTATAAACAGAAAGGGAAACGGTTATGACTGGTTAAGTAGAAAAAGTCTGATCGAACGGGAGGGAACCAAGTAGCGGAAAACTGGCTTTGACAGAATCGTCCTTTTTGTGGTGTTACGAAAAGGATAAAGGAACAAAATGTGGGAAAGTGAGATCCTAAATAAGGTTCTTGTCAAATAGAATGAATGAACAGCATTGGACTTGTAATGACTGCCAGAATACAACAAGGCCTTCATAAAGAATACATCTACAATTGTTGTCCATTATCTTGCTGCTTGGTTTAAAAACAATCCTTAATCACTTGTAAAAGGTGAAAGAAAAAAGTTGACACTGAGTGAGTTGCATTATCCGGACCTAAATTTGTGTATTATTCACATGACAATTGTGGCACAGGTGTAGTCGCAACCAATCGTTGGTTATCTGTTGTTCAATGCTGAGTCAATTATGATGGAGCTCAATTGGGGGAATTATCGGTAAAGGGCCTATAAGGATGATATTCCGGTGTAACGTTAGAATATATAAGCTATATATGTTGCATTCTACGTTATCCTAACCGCATTTAAAACTTCTTCCGTTGGATTATCTCGTGGCATATCATCTTCATCCATGTCCAACATTTTTTCCCGTGTTATCCAACTGCTCGAGATACACCACTATCAGCTAGCATTGTTGATTGCGGAGTTGAAACAACGTCGTCCTGTTGAAGCAACCCCTTCGGATCCGTCTGGCTTGAGCACGAGCCCCACTATGGTGTCATCCATGCCCAGGAATGGTTGCACAGATTCCATTACAAGTCACATACTGCCAATGCTAGATGCCTACCTTGGGATAGGACAAGGCATTTCAGGTCTCAGTTCGCAAAACATGCTCTTGCAATCACATCTACAGGAACCTATAAGTCACAACAATTATAATACCCAAAGCCAAGATGTTCATTCCTTGCTTGAAACACAAGCGGAGGGCGCATTGACAACCCCAGGTATCTGGAATGGTTTCCATGCTAGGGTTTCAGTCGTATCATATACTTTATTCATCGAATACATGTAGGTAACATTGGTCCCAATTGGTGGGTTAATCCACGTGGTTTGCAAAGTCAACCTTACAATGGCACAGCGTTTGCCGGACCACTTCAAAGAAACTCTCATCAAAATGTCCCATATGCAGGACGACAGATGCATCACTGTGATATCTGTGGCAAATCCTTTAGTCGTCCAGATTCTAGAAAGCGCCATGTAAGAAGTGTTCACGGCATTAACAGATTATCGTTGCATTGATCGTGTATCTATGCTGGCTATGCAATGCATGACCTTTTTTTTGTCTCTCCATTGTGTGAAGTATATCCGTATTTTCTCAATCTATCCAATATATCTGTCCTGCCCCTCTTTTTATTCGCGACGTGCCTACTGTTAAGCTTTCCTTCTTTTTGGGTAGCTATGTTAATTGCAGGTGCCTATCTTTTTTTACCTGATTCGCTTTCATATCATTCGGAGATTGCACCGTTACTCCAATAAAGAATGCCCTACGTTTTAACTCGTGATAAACACAGAGATAATATTAATGTTCATACTTTGAATCACTTAAATTTTTCGGAAGTGAAGCCAAGCGTATCAGATATTTCGCGATGGCTTTCAGAAAAAGAGCGAAGCATTTCATCAAATTTCTCAGCATATAAAATTTTTTTGTCCATTTACTGTGAAGAGATTAACGATGCTAGAGAGGAAAGCTTTAGCAGGTCTTGCCCACTTCTTAACCTGGCCGCATGCACAGCGTGGGCATGAACAGGTCATAAAAGCTAGAACGAGAGATTTATACATAGAATATACGCCACAAAAAATCGAAAAGCTGTGTGATTTGCTGATTGAAGAAGGACTAACGGCAAGGGAAACGGCGCTTATCAGAGGTATAAACGTGCGAACCGCTCAACATTATATCCAATCATACAATTGGGATAAAGAACAGGTGTTCAGAGGAAGCCTCGTATTAAATGTTATGGTAAGCTGATCAAAGCTCACTCCCAGTTTTTGTAGGTTATGTCGGCAGGCATCTAACGGGCTATCCTTAGCGCCATAAAAAAAGGTTATTGAGGCACTTGAAGGATTAACCGTCTCAGAATGAGCGTTCCATGGGCGTTTAGCTAATAGTTCTCGTAGAACTTTGAAAAAAGTTGGAAAAGCTTCTTGCAGCAAGGAATCCTGATAGAATAACATGGTTACGAAAAAAGAAGGTTGAAGAGTGGGAAGGAATGGCAGGTCAGGATCTCACTAAAACCTGTGATTTATTGATGAAGCTAGATGCAACTTACATATCCAGAGGAGTCTGGGTCATTCTTTGAAGGGAACATTACGACAAGACACTGTACCAACTGGAAAGGGAATTACGATCACTATAGTAGGTGTCATATCCGAGACTGGAGTGACAGATGTATCCTTAGGAAAGCCTCAGACCGCATCTGTATCCAAAAAGAAAAAGCTTGATGAGAAACGTGCAAGAACAGTTAATGGTTGGATTACTACACGATGTAGCATCGCATGCTACAGATAGGTCTATATGACCTTGTGTGCGGATTGGCCTTTGTAGGCAACCATTAAGGTAGGGACTTTTATACTTCACTTATTTGTACACTTACTCTCCGCGCACAGACGTTCATACATAAAGACGCGATCCAGAAATCTCAGGATGCTCACATTTCTGATAGTCTCAAATCTATCTACACAATTCCTGACACACATCTGCTTCTTGGGGGTGTGCAGCGCACTACTCTTGTGTGAAATTTTGATGTCTTCTAGAGTCTTGATCGCGTGCTCTATCATTCCCTAATTTACAGTAATTAACACATAGGAAGTCGTGATTAATTTACTACATTATACTAACCGTTAACTTTAGGAAAAACTGCACATATGGGATAAGACTTTCGTCCCTGTCTTCGAAAGAGCTTGGGATCCCAGTGCGATCTTCCTGTGGCATGAGGTAAATATTAGGGGCAGGAACACTCATTGTCCACTGCTGCACAGCTGATCCTGCAGGAATTGGGGGGAAGAGATAAGTTTAAAGATATTCAACATCCAATCGTTATCTCACACACCGTGGACGTGCAAAAAGTGAACTTTTAGTTTCCTGAACATGGAGAAATCAGCATAGCGATATTGATCGGCAACTGCTTTCAGTATGGCGTAAATACCAAACATCGCCTCGTGGTGATGTAACCAGATTTTACTTGTAGCGGCGGTATTGAGGGTGTTGGACGTTTCGAAAATGAGCATTTTTGTGTTGTCAGTTTTCGCAAGTCGTAAGAAGCCATCAGTGTTCTATCTAATTCTCGTGTCAGTGGGTCCTTTCTGTATGAGACCAAAAGAGACAGCTTCTAGCTCGGTTTCAGCGGGAAAAAAACAGATTGAGTATCCGTGTTTTCGCAGCATATGCTTGCAGGCTTGAATGGATGGATAAATAACTTCTTCGTTAAGACAAGATTTGGACTTATCCATATTGCTATCATCATAAACATCAAGCCATCTAAAAACCAAAGGGTGTTTAGCGGTGGGGTAATATGTTGCTGCGTTAGATAGTATACTGAACGTTTTACTGATTTCAGCATTCAAGACAACGACATGTATGGATGCTGTAGAAAAAGAAGAAGAAGTAATTTTAAAGATAATGACAATAAAATGCATACACGTACATAAGATAAAGAGGGGGAGGGGTGGTTACGGCGAAGACGGGAACTGAAACACACTGAAATCAGTCGGTATCACAGTCGCTATCACCGTTTTTCTCGCGAGAACGTTTCACGGTAACACTAGCATGCTTCATGTTTCGTCCGATGCTTCCCAGGTGCGAAAATGACATTCGGCGGTATGTCCAAAGGAGCGGAAGGTGGAGCCAGGAATGAGGTTGGCAAGGGCATTGTTTTTTTGGACGCGTATAACAGCCGGGAGGATGATATGTTTGTCGTAGCATATTTCCTTGTATCACCTTTTTACCATTTTTGGTGTACATTAGTACTACCAGTTCTCTCTGTGCGTCAAATGCTTTCACTGTGAGTCATGGATGACCATTGTTACTCAAGGGCATAACTCTCCATGACTCACCAACGATCAAAATGAAGAAAACTGTAGAGAACCACTTAGTATAAATATCCTAGAACTAGAAAGCAATAAAATTATTCGTTTTATTCTTCATTTCTTGTTTGTTTTATCTCTTGCTATTCAACTGAACTTCCGTGGCCATTGATTGGATCAGCCAAAAAGAAGTACGACATGTTTTAACTGGTAGTGATGCTGTTTTCAAATATACAGAGCATTGACGGTATTTGTAAAGGAGAGTTCCTACAAATGCTCTGGCAGCATCAAGGAGAATTGGTGGACTGCGACATACGCGTCTTCGTAACGAGAAATAGAGAACATATACCCCACAGGACCTATCCAAAAAAAAGATGAAGTTCGTGTGATCTCTTTATCTCTTTCCTTTTTCCTTGACTCTGTTACCTGTCCAGTCCATTCCCAAAGTGAATACATTGTCCCGTTCGGCTTGGTCAAGCGGGTATGAAAGCAACTGTTTTAGCATACCTTTGTTCATGCGAAAGTTTTTCGCTTGTTGCCTCGTTGATTGCTTCAATGTCACTTTCCGCTTCCACTCGTTTGAGGATAGCTCCACATTTTTACTTTGAATGATCAGATCGATCCGTCTTCCTTTCATAATGACAGCACCATTTTCTGCGTACAGTTGGTCATTTTGTCGGCAGATTTGTTTCGACATATTGCTCATAATTTCCCCACTATAAAATAATGAAGTAAGAATGCGTTACTTCTTTTTCTTTTCCACTTACTCGATCAAGTCTAACCTTGTGTCATCCAAGATAATGTCCAAGATATACGCAATTTTCCGATAATTGGTCAGCTCGCTCACATTGGCTTTCACATCCCAAGCAGAATCATCAAGACACAGTCTACTTGCCGTGGCCAAGACGTCCAAAACTTGCATGGCTTCCCTGTCATTGTTACCAACCTCATAGAGCTCCAATTTCTTTCGACAAATAACCATGTTCAACGATTCTTTGGTCACGTTCCCCTTGTCGTCGGAGGAAGCCTGCAAAACAAAATGGTCAAAGTCATTTCATGGTGTTTCTTCTGTGACGCCTCCATTCCTCTTTGCCACCTACGGTCAAAACGTCTTCGTAGAGCCTTCCTGATGTACTTTTTAGTCCAGTGACTCCAATAGAGGGACCTGCAGAAATAGATTCCCAAGGCAGATCCATCCCTAAGCGCTCGCGGAAAACAGCGTTCACTTTCGGGTTCACACAATCAATAATATGTGACAGAGAAAGCCTATGCGTGACATTATGTAAGGTCCATCCAAGACACCTTTCTTCTCCTTTCCTCTATGTTTTCTTTGATGACTCACTTGAGGGCATTAACATTCACGTCATCGTTAACACCTTCTACAACTACATTGGCGGCCATCTTGTCTAATTGTTGCCCAATGGTTGTAGGATTGTAGGACTTGATTAGTGTTCTCATTTTCGCAACCTCTTGCATATATAACGACTTGTTGAGCTAAAAAAAAAAAAAAAAAAAAAAAGGAGGGGGGGAGAGAATTTAAGCCAAGAGAAGGGAGCGAGAAATCCACTTTGTGCTTACCGCCTTTACGGCAGTTCCAAAGACGAGTTCACGAAACGCAGCCGGATCAATCGAGGGAAAAGGGTCAGGGAGTGTTGAGGAGTGACTAAGCTTCGGTACATCTGCCCAGAAAGAAACAGGAATATTGAGGCGATCACACAGGTTTGCCGTAGCTTCGGCTGCACAAGACAGAGGGCTATGATTGTGCGTGTTGTTGAGTTCCCTTTGCTGCTGAAAAGAATCAAAGATGATATTAGGTTGACTATCATTGCCACCAATGATATTGCCAGTATTCACAGAACTCTCATTGTCATCACGCTTTTGGCCAGGTTGGTCAAGGGCGTAAAGGAAATTGTTGCTTTCATTTGTAGGTCTAACTAGATTGGACGCTTCTTCTGCTGCTAAGCTTGAGCTTGAGGCCACGGTGAGGACTTCAATCGCATTTTTTTTGTACGCTTCCGTATCGCTTTTTAAAGACTTCAAACGCGAAGTCTCCTCTGTGCCCTTGTTATCCGAAATGTCGCTAATGGTAAATGATTCATTAGTAAAACAAGATCCACAACAATGTGGGATGTAATGGCTGGTATTAATTACCTATAGTGCCTCTTCAAGGAAATACTTTCCAAATAAACAGGACAGGTAGTAGCAGTTATGAGTAAACAAGGGCACATAATTAGGCGTTTTCTCTTTTCGAGTTTACCTTTTCTGGTTGCCAATCACAAGGTTACTGCTGTCACCAACGGATAGATTTTCACAGGTGATATTGATACTGCTGTCGTTCGTGGAGTTTTTTGCTTTCAAGAGCGCCTTCGTTATTTTCTATAATTGATAATAACTGTGTCATTTGCACTGACAACGCTTTTTCCGTTTATAACTAACTTACCTGGCGGCTTCTATTCTCGGCTAGCATCTGTATACTTTCAGGCAATGCATTATTCTTCGCTAAGCTATGTAGCCCGTTATGATACTCCAGCTTGCCTTGATTGAAGGTAAGGCGCACGTTATCAGGAAACTGCATAAACCCCGGAAACTCCCATTTCCTGGGTGGAGTAACATGAAAGTAACGGTTGACGTTAAGAGCCAAAGAAGAATCAATGTTGTCTGCGCTCAAGTCGAAAGACATGGTAAAGTAAGCTACAATCTGAATGTATATGTTGTTGACAACTGAACGGAAGAGATGCTTGAATAAGCGAGATCCGAAAAGTAATGTTACTTTATTTCCTGTGCTCATATTTCTTACCTAATTGTCCTGCTGAGGCATCTGAACGAAAACATTTGGGGGCTATTACCAGGAAAATACACAAACAATGCATTCGATAGATACGGACATTTGGAATTGCTGTCCTGTGATGTTCTGTCTATCATGTTCTATCAACCGATAGAGAAGATAGAGACGTAGGTGTAACCAGATCTAAAATGGTAATTACAGCAATTACTGCCCATAAAAACCTGGAGATAGTGTTTTTGTTACTGAACAATGGTGTGATTTTGGCAGGCATGACAGTTCAGCATGTGAAATTAATGAAACCCCACATTGACTATCCAAATGATTGCCCTTCAATCTTTTGCCTTTTCTGGCTTGCTTTTTCTGAAGAAATGTTACAAGTGTGACGATAAAAAAATATCTGTATGCTGCGACAGGTAGACGTTTAGGAAATTTTATATTCCTTGTAATATCTTAAACGGACATTCAACCAACTGTTGTTAATGCTGTGAAGTGAGCGTTGTATTCGATGCGTTTTATAGGCGACCGGCATCTTTTCAGAGATGTTACTGAAAGGTCGACAAAAATTACAGAATAGTTGCGACAGCTCTCGACGTTATGTAACCTCAAGTAGACAATCCTTCACAAAAAGACGCGTATGTCATGTGACCTACATTTCGCGTATGATTGCGGGGTTTGTTTCGGAAAGGGGATCAATCACAATGGCAATGCCTGTACTGTATGTATCTGATAATTAATCGTACGAGCCCTATCTCCTCATCGGAGCCGTTAGAAGAAGTGGCTGTATTACTACAGTACAAGGATATTGGCCAAAAGCGTAAAAAGAATGAAAGCTAATGCCAATTCTTCTTTCTTGCATCACATGTTGTGGGTAAGAGAACGGAATATGTATTCAATGACCGGAGGATATCCGATGGTTTTACTTTCACATTAACCTTTACCATGGATTCCCTTTGCATATCGCCAAAGCGTGGCTTGACCGACTCAAAAGGCGACAAGCAGCTGTACTGCAATGAAGGGCTCTGAGAAGATGCAGTGAGGGCCCACCGAGCATAATCAGGTCCGCTTGACAGCTATACGTGCTGCGACATAAGGCTGTCTGTAGTTGGTGATTCCTTTCATTGGCTACAAAGGGTCGCCGCCTGATTATTAATGCTTTCGTCAAGAGGAAGCTCCCCGGCTGCTAAAGAAGACACTAAGTATGTATAAAGGGCATTTCAGTTGTGCTATTTCTAATGCTTGTCATCTGCAATGCAGAATATTCCTACGTTATCCTCAGTCGTAACCAAAAAGTTCAATAGCTGCCTTCTGGTATTTGTCCATCAAGCGAGGCGTATCTTTTCTTCGTGTTTATGTCCCTGATTCTACTCCGTGTGTGCAGAAATCGTTGTCTCGGTTTTTACATATGGTAACCGGTCAACAGCTTCGACCTTGACATACGAGAACTTATACTGTTCAAGATCTGAGATCCTATACTTGTCGATAAAGGCTGTTCCAAGTAAAAGTTTGTCCATCTGATGTCGGCACCCATCCAAGTCATAACGATATAGTCCGTTTCGGACCACTCCTTAATCTTCTTGCATTGGCTGCTTTAGCATACGGCGCTCAATGCTGCTGAATGGCCAATACTTTAATTTGGCAGTTCTTGCTTTTTGAGACGCAGTCTCATCTTCTTTTGCTGTAGCATAAGTTCTGCACATGTATCCTTTGTTTGATCTCCTAGAAATTGCTCAAACAATTGCGTTTTACCAAATAAAGATTATCACATTGTCCTTCTTTAACAAAGTTCCATAGGATGCCGATTGGTTTAACTTCTTTATCAATCAGTGCATTAGGCATAAAAAATTTGACTGCTCATCTGTGTGAAAGAAAAAGCAACAACTGAAAACAGGATGAGTGTAAGTTGCAATGGTGAGCAAATTGTTCGGCGCTACCTGAACGTAGGGGATATCCATTACCTTATCAGTAAGACAAATAGCGAGTCTTCATGGAAATGGGGCGAGATGGCAATATCAGTTAAGAAAACTATCCGCATGCAAGGCAACAGCAGAAATATTCAGATGGCAAAAGCCGTTTCTGCCACCACACAAGTAGGGGTCCGGTCAAAGCAAGGGCGAGCTTTCAAGTCTTCCTAACTGAGTCGAGCTTGCCACACCGCATACTTTACAAAGGCCCAACAGTATGCATGGCAATGGTCAGCTTTTTATCACTCTAGCCCGATCTTCCAAAAGACGTGTACCAGTAGGTGCGGTCCACGGCATGTAAGAAATGCAAGTGTCGGCTCTTTTTTCTATAATGTGACTGCACCCAATCAAACGAATCCCCGATATGCGCGTTAATGGTTGCTGTTTCTCGTTTTCTCTCCTTTTGGTCTTCTATTTTACCATCTGGAACTGACTTTACGTTGGGTAATAAAGAGAATTGACAACAGGATAGCATATGCCTTTGTGACACTGCCGTGGTGTATGCGTCTGGTCAGATTGAATTCTTGTAGCTCGATTGGTTTTCCATACCAAAGACAATAGCGTTCCTTTTTGCTTCCTTCTTTGTACAACCAACCATAGGATGCGGCTCAAGGATCAATGCGTCTTTTGGTTATTTCGAATGCTTGTTGTTACATATCCATTTTGTTTTTCAACTATGGCTAAAGTGGGCAACTTTTTCTTTTTCAGTTACCAAGCACTATTCTGGACGAAACGACACGCTTTTTCAACCGTTATTGACGTTGATAAAGCTACCGTTGTTTACAGAATTTTTGACAATGGTTGTCGTAAATTATTCTTAAAATACAGTGCCGTGTACAGACATTTCACAGACAACTGGCAAATGCAATGATTTGATCTTACCGATCTCTGTTCTTTTGCCAGGCGACTCCCATTGAACTCTACGTCATCTACTTTGGCAACGTCAACGACTATTACGAGTACTCCGTCAACACACCCTTCAACAATACTTTATTGGCAATCATTACCATTCTATGGATACAGCTCTTGAATATCTGTTGGAATAGAAAGGTAAATAATACGGACTAAATTTTCCTTTTTATTTTTAGCATAGAACTTGATAATCGCGTCCTTGCAAGATGATATCACTTCGAATGATAGCTTGGTTTTGTTCAAGAAGTACCGGCCAACGCTACTGCGAACTGTTACCCATTGGCATACTATACCTGCCGAACAGTTCATTTCACAGATCTTTGGTGCCCATAGTTAAGTCCTACCAAGTAATCCCTTTTTATGTCTTTTTGCCATTCTGTAATAAGTAAATAAAAAACGTTGATGATCGACTCGATCGATCATGACCCGAGATTACCCTCCGAAAGAGCCAACTAATAAGCCTTCAGTAACCCGGAGCTTCCCAGTTCCAGGGAATTGTCTCCTTACGTAACTGAAATATGGAATGGCAGACCTGATGGAGATTTAATCATTACCATTGCTTAGCCCATTAAGAATCAAAGCATTCTTCATGCGAACGCTGGATTTACTGCGGATAATCTTCTATAGCAGTAGGAACGTCATAATCTCCGGGTCATTATTTACAGAAACCTGGGTTACCAAAATAGACCATTGTGAATTTTGGGGAACTACAAACGAAGTTAATTCTTGGGATTGTAAGCTTTTCCTTATACAAACCGAACTGCGGTAAATGTTCTGTTTGCATAGTCTATTGAACCAACCTATGCGGTAACAGATCCGTCTATGAGTCCGTACGATGGGGAGGTGACGTCCAAACCCTGAGGAGAGTGTTTACCAGAAACATTGAACGTGTAGAATCTTACCCGTATAACGGTTCCGGTACAATTCTGACCGTGAATCGATTGATGAGCATGGAGTATGATTAGCATACCCCATCCAACTATAGGCAAACGCTATTCAATAACAACGGTCTTGTGACACATGTGTAGAGACGGGAGACTAAATGTGTCGAGACTATTAGCCTTTAACATACCAAAATTGAAGAGAGGAATTGAGGGGCGAGGGGGAAAGATGGAGCAGCTGAAATTTGTCTTAGTATATTAGATACAGAACCTTAACTTTTTTTTCAGTATATCGACACGCAGTTTTATAATCGCATGGCTAAGTATTAGCACGTTTGGAATATGTCAATTGTTTGTAGCAGTGCATCAAACAGTAAGAGGACAGGGTAATGATGCATTAATTTTTTTTTCTTTGGCCATTGTTGAGCGGTTATTGAAATTCCTAGATGGCAGTCCTCCTTCCTTTACATATGCGAATGTTACCAGGGAAAACCTGTCTAGGAACTGGATGGATTTTCCAAGGAGAGAGAGATAACTTGTACCTGCCCTGAAGATGATGGAGCTGATAAAACTATTAAATACGCATTTTTGGATAATTTTAAAACAAGACAAAACGTTCCGTAGACACGCAATTGAAAACGACTTGTACAGTAGTACAAAGGGACTTTCTAGCCAAATAAGGAAGAGAAATCAAAGTTGCAAAAGTTGGGGAAGTTATTCCTGGAGACTTTGTGAAACCGTTGAGTTATTGAACCCTCCCAATGCTTCGTATAAATAGAATACTGCGAATGGGATCATCTAGGACAAGAAACAGTAAAACAAATTTGCCTTCTCCATATTAAACCGACATTAAGGATCTTTGTTTTTTTTTCTTTTTTGCATGCGTTATACCTTCAACCGTTCTTGAACAATTGACCGTTTCTCACTTTTTATTTCCATTACTTGATTGCGTATCTTGTCATTCATGTCGAACCGTTTGTCCCGTACTATCCAACTGATACAAATGCAACAGTATCAGATATTCTTACTGCTTGCGGATTTAGAACGACATTCTCCAACGGAGACAACGACAACGGATACTGATATCCCTGGGTTAAGCACGAACCCAACTTTGCCATTTTCCTCCAGTAGAAATAGCCACACAGATCTTATTCCATGCGATACATTACCATGCATTGAACCTTCCCCTTGGCTACGACAAGATATCCTAAACTCTCCCTCAGAAAACATCCTCTGGGAATCTCGCTTCTACGACCAGCGAAACAATGACGATGATGATTCTGCCCAAGAAAGCCAAACCATCCACCCCTTGCTCGGCCAACCAATGGAAAATGTATTGACAACGCAAGGTATCAAAAACAGTTTGGCTGCTACTATATCAGCCAATGTATCATGTTATTTATCAATCTATATACCCGTCTATAGATAGTACTGGTATTGATTCCTTGCCTGGTGCAAGTCAGTCGGAAAGCCGAGCTTCCCGTCGCGTTGGCCATGACAGACCACGTCGAAGAAGTTTCCGACGGGATAACCAGGTCTCGAACGAAACGCATACGGGACGACAGGTGTACGACTGTGATCACTGTGGGAAGTCCTTCACTCGCCGAGATTCTAGAAACCGCCATGTTAAATGCGTCCATCGCATTTACTGATGGACAGTGGGCTTGTCATTTCTCTCTCTCTCTCTCGGTGGCTATGCTGCTGGTATGGCATACTTGTATGCTTTGTTTTCTTCCTTGGAACATCGTTACAATGTGATATAGCTATCTGAATATCAATGAACTACGGTTGACCCGTCTTCTGTTCTTAACCTTCTTTCTTGGATATGTTTGGATATGTGACCATGTTATATTGAGAAGCCTCTGCATAGTGGTTCCCAAGCTCTCAATTGCATGAAACCACGTTTTTGCTTCCTTGAATGACGGGAAGCGTGCCTAACAAGGAACACGTGCGTTAAGGAGACATTTAGCGTACAAAGCAATTGTCTAACGCAAAAACCACTTATACTCCTTTTGTTTTCAAGGACTTTGATCGCCGTACAAGGGATTCAGTGGGATTTCAGGGCAGCTTTCTGTCACCTTTCATGCATGTTATTATCTTGTGAATTTACCTCATGGTTTACAAGCATTCTTAGAACTTCTATTCTCATTCATTGTCTGTATGGATGGCCATGTCCTTCCAATAAATACACACTTGGCCGCTTTTATAATACTCTTGTGTTCTTTCTACCCAAGATATCTTTGTGATTCTCGGTTAACAATATACAGATTTAATAATTTATTAGGATAACTTAGAATGGTATCTTTGCTCTTTTTCTTTTTCGGGTTATGCTGATTCATTTTTTTTTCTTTTTGTTTTGTTCAGTTTAGTGCAATCGTTCCCTCGGCTTTGACGTGTCCTAACCGATCCACAGCTTCAACTCTGACGTACGAGTATTGATTGGGCCCGAGTCCTGAGATTCTATACTGATCAACAAAGGCTGTCCCAAGGAAAAGTTTGTTTGTCTGATGAGCGTCCACCAAAGAGACAATAAAGTAATCCGTCTCCGACCACATCTCAGCATTGGACGGTCCAGCATTGCTTGTCCAGCCTAAGGTAGCCCAAAGCAATTTGTCTTTTGATCCGTGCGTAGCATGATATTCCTTTGTTTGCCACTGAAGGTTCAGCGCTGTTGCGTTTGAAGATGGAGCAGGGGGAGGCGAATTAGCAGGAATCATGCTGAGATAGCCGAGATTAGCAAGTACGGTCTTGTCTTCGTCGGGATTCACATGAATTTTCCATCCAATTTCCTCAACCATGGCACCGCTTGCCAATAAAGAATCCGGAAGAGCCTTGGTCTGGATGTCCTTGATAGTCCAATCATTGGATCCTGTTGCTGCTTGTTGTTGGAAATCACTGCCCAATGGCACTTCGACCTCATAAAGCCCATGCGTTCCATTGGAGGAGCCGGCAGGTATTACCAATGGCAGGTCGGATACTTTGTCCTTCCAAACACCAGCCAGCTCTGGATTAAGCGACAGATGACAATAGATGCTCACCTGGGACACGCGCGTATTGACTTTGTAAATGAATCGCATCGAAGTCCCTTGGCGCATATCCAGTTTCATCCGATATAACGGCACTTTAGCTACGGCTGGACCCACAGCCTCTTTTCCAGCAGTTGCCTTTAATATCAAAGAGGTGCCGCTCATATAAGGATCTCGATCACTGAGCAGACCTTGGAGAACAAGGTGTCCAGCATGGACTGGTTTACGGTAATCCAAATTGGGTAAAATGCCTTGATGCGATAATTGCGACCATGCTTGATGCAAAAGTCTCTAAAGAAACAAGCAGTGTTGTATTTTATCAGTCCTCTGTTTTATTCTAACCTCCTCCTTACCTCTCCTTGAAAGCAGAAAACCGAACCGTAGCCTCGATCAAACCAAGTGGCAAACCAAGGAACGGGAACGTCACGGAGCTTATCAAAGTCCGCAATACCTTTGTGCCAACCCTCTTGATCGTACACAACATTATTTTCATCAACGGCATCTTTGGCTGCACGTTTTCTCAAGACGCCTTGTCTCTCTTTCTGCTTTTGTCTCCTGAAAGCGCTAAATCATCCAAATCCATGTCAGCTTTTTCCTCTTTTCTTCCTTCCTGTGTCCCATTTGTCTTTTACTTACTTGGTTGCACTGCTATAATCGTCTTTGTCCTCTTCGTTTGTTTCTGGCGGGTAATCGGAAGAAGGACCTCCCATCCATAGCAGGCGGTCATAAAAGTTGAAATTCTTTTCATTAAAATGTTGATAAGTCCATGCCATGGCAAACAGCACGGAGGAAGTACCGCCCTTGTCGCTGGCCTCAACACCCTAATAATACATGATAAATAAAATGCATTGAACTTTCTTCCTTTTTTTACCTTGTAGGTATTGTATTGCCCTCCACCGTAAGTACCTCGTCCCCAAACATCCGTTCCAAAATAGACATCTTTGGGGGAGCGCCCTTTTTCAATCAGCGGTTTGATTAATTTAATTGTTTTTGTTTTGTATGCCAGAAAAAGAACAAAGTAGTAACAAAGTATACAAACCTTCTTTCTTAGCCAATTGAGCCGCTTTCTCAGGATAGTTTGCCTGGTATCTGGAACTTAAATCGACGCCTCCTTCCATATATATGTATGTATAAATATATAATGCATACCTCCCACCAGTAATTGACAAAAAGACCGTCCGTGGCTTCAAAGAAAGGAGCGTTCCACTTGTTCAGCTCATTCTGATAATCCACCTCACCATTCACTGTAAGAGCATCGTACCAAATGATGGATGAACCAGGAATTTCCTTATGCATCTTGGTTGTCAGATACTGCATCAACCTAAAATATTGCCATATTGGTCAGTCCTCTCTTTTCCGGTTCAATGACACGTTTTTTTCCTTGATTTCGATACGTACTCCGCCAGCTGTTGTCCTTTAAATTGAGGAGATGCATCATGGCGCGAGAAATTCGATTCGATATTAATCAGCCAACCATCAAATCCGTAATATTTGGCAAGCGCCACTAATACATGAACATAAGTAACGTTTATAGATAGCCGACAGCATCCGGCTCCTTTTTTTTTTTTTTTTTTTTTTTTTTTTTTTGGGTTTCATCTTACCCAGCTTGTCAGGATAGTAAGTGCTCCAGATACGTTTAGGACTCTTTTTCTGTTTATCGGCAACCGTCGTTTGGTTTTTACTCTGATGACTCGGTCCCATCAAAAACGTATCGAGATCGGGTGTTCCTGATTCGCCTTCGACAAGGAACGTACCAAGGGAAGAAACACCATTTCGATGCATTGCATTCGTCCACACCACAGGAGGAATTGTCACCCTATTATGGGAGAAACTAAATGCGCGGTGCATAGGTAAGTAAGCCACCTCCTGTATTAAAACGGAAAGATAGAAAACTCAACTAGATAAATGTGTCGACATATTGCCAATACTGAACATTATAAATGGTACTGTAGTTGTTGCCCTGAATAGCATAGTCCTCCACATAACCTAAGAACAACGAAAATTAAAACGGAATGAGTTCATGGTGGCCATGACCATCCTCATGTTCCTTTATTACCTCCAGCCATGTCATGACACAGCATCATGTTCGGAGTGGTATGCTTTGGGCGTGTTCGACGAGGTACGGTAGCTATATTAAATACGTTACCACTCGACGGTGTCCAATGATTCAATTCGGTCATGGAGACCAAAGGTGCCGATCTAGGCAACGCCGTATCATAGGCTTGATGTAAAGTAAGTGATGGCATCACAAGATAAGATGGAAAAGGAGGGAAAGTTGCCTCGGCGTTTTGGTTTGCATGTTTCGTCTTTTACTGTCCTAGCTTATTTATATACAAACAAAAAAAAATTGAGGGGGGACTTGAGGGAGAAAGGGTCGATTGACTAAAAGGAGATTTTCAAATGGCGTTAATGAGATCCATCGTTTCGCAATATGCAAAACTAATAGTTTTTTTTTTTTTTTTTTTTGCCTCTCATCCTCCTTATCTGTTGTTGAAGTACAAGTGACCATTCTTATTATTAGTTTGGTCCTCTTTGTATTCCAATCCAGGGCTCCCGTATTCTGCGTTTTTTTCTCGTTTTGACGTACTGACACAAGTTCAGAATCTATCCAGATCCAATTGTACCACCCCTGTCTGTAAAACAGAAAGTTATACAATTCAACGTGAAAAATAATAATAAAAATAAAAAAAAAAAAGCACTTGTACTTGTGCTTGCACGCGCTTACACGATCCGTATACACAATGGCGATAAGGATTTCAGTATAAACAAGGAAGAACAGACCATTTATGAACCATGACATAGGAATATTAGTCTTGGCAAACATTCATCCAATACGTTTCGGTTTTCGTTTCCGATTCATACGATGTCTACCAATATCGCCTCTAATTTATTTAAAGTTTTTTCTTTTCCGCTTTCTTTTTGTCTTCTTTTTACAAAATTAAAAAAATGAACACGCCACAGATTTCCTTGAAAAGGAGCGGGGAATTTTTTTATGCTGCATGACGTGCATTACGCTTCGTTTTGATCTTTTCCTCTTGATCCAGTAACTGCTTTCGTCTTTGGACACCGTCCTTAGCAGCGGTGGAAATCACTTTGGCAATAAGCGCCACACCACGAATAGAATCATCGTTGGCTGGAATGGGGTAGGTGATAGATCGAGGATCGTAATCCGTATCCGTAATCGCAATCACAGGGATGTTGTTCAATTGGGCTTCCGAAATCGCGATCGAGTTTTCCAAAGGGTTCAAGATCACAATCAAATCCGGTTTGTAGGTCTTGGGCACGCGTCCTGGATTCTCGGGATCCACAGGGGCGTGGCGACCCAAGACTTGGTGAGCGTTTGTCAGTGTACCAGGAATCCATTTACTTGAAACATGGAAGCCCTCGCATTGTCGTGCTGCGTCAATCGTCAACTCTTGAAATCCCGGTCGCGTACCAATAAAAAGAATCGTGCCTCCTCGAAGTGCAATCTCACGGGCGACGTTACATGCTCGTCTCAAATAGACTAAGGTGTGCTCCAAATTGATAATGCTGATACCCTCACGTGTACCGAAAATAAAGGGCAGTGTGGCTGGCTGCCAAAGACGAGTTGAATGACCAAGGTGAAGTCCGGCAGCAAGAAGTTTGGCAATGGTGAGGTTATAAGGAGTGATAGGTTCGGTCGCTTCTCGTACAGCACGTCGAATAGGTGTCTTTAACGCCTCTGCAGGAGGAACTTCACACAGATAGAAACGTCAGCATACATTATACTTTTGTTTCTTGAATTCATTGATTTACCTAGTGATTCCACTGTCGGAGGGACTTCCTGTCGAAGAGGATTGGCCGTTGCCAATGTTCTTGCATGCACTAAAAGCGAAATAGAACTGATTGTTTAATTTCTTATTCGAATGCTAACACAGAAAGAAAACGTTTGTCTATTTTGGTATGTCCTCTTACGTCGTGGCAAGGAGCACAAGTGTTTCCTAGTGGCCAGGGAAATGGAACGTGAGGCCATGAGTGTGCGCGGGGAAGGGGGAGAAAAGTGGACCAGAGTGTTGAAAGGTGCAAAGCAAGGGTTTGGGAAAGGAAACCAAGTCACAGTTCTGAGCCGCTTGCGCCCTTTCTCTCTCGCGCGGGGGCTCTGGCACGCACTTTAGCCGGAGTTCGCCAAACCTCAGTTCGGCCTCTTTTCTCCTCCCTCGTTGTCAAGGTACGATGATACCGCCAGATAAAAAAACAACGAAGCGTGGAGAGGAAAAAGCAGCATGGCGATGATGAATTGGATGGATGAATGGATGGATAGGTGCTTGGATGATGACGGATGACAGACGATAACTCGTTATTACTTTTTAACCTGGACGCCCTTTACGCGAGAATCGAAAAATGGAAACTACCCTCCAACACCACACGAACGCAGAAGCAGATCGATATACACAACATCGAACATCATAAAGAATGTAATGCGACAACCGTCATTGCTTTCAGCTACACCTTTTTAAACCTTTATGTGCCATGCCTGCTTCTTCCTCGATCCGCTTTTCGTTGGAAGAGAATGAGTCACGAATACTGACGATGGATTCATGGTTTTTGTAGGGTCTATTCTTTTTCTAATCCGTCATGGGTGCGTACAAATATCTCCAGGAACTTCAGAAGAAGAAGCAGTCGGACGTTCTTCGATTCTTGCTTCGTGTCCGCTGCTGGGAGTACCGTCAGTTGAATGTCATTCACCGTGCCTCGCGTCCTTCCCGCCCCGACAAGGCTCGCCGTCTGGGCTACAAGGCCAAGCAGGGCTATGTCATTTACCGCATCCGTGTCCGCCGTGGTGGCCGCAAGAGACCCGTCCACAAGGGTGCCACCTACGGTAAGCCCGTAAACGAGGGTGTGAACCAACTCAAGTACCAGCGCTCGCTCCGTTCTACTGCTGAGGAACGTGTTGGTCGCAAGTGCGCCAACCTTCGTGTCTTGAACTCGTACTGGGTCAACCAGGACGCCACCTACAAGTACTACGAAGTCATCCTTGTCGACCCCTCGCACAAGGCCATCCGTCGTGATCCTCGCATCAACTGGATCTGCAACGCCGTCCACAAGCGTCGCGAGGCCCGCGGTCTTACCGCCATCGGCAAGAAATCCCGTGGCAAGGGCAAGGGTCACCGTTTCACCAAGACCAAGGGATCCGGTCGTCATGCCAGCTGGAAGAGACGCAACACCCTCTCTCTCCCCCGCTACCGTTAAAAAGTATTATGGCATGCTTGTTAAACCTTGCATGGCCTTGCTCTTCTCTTTTATCTCTTTGTAAGTTCGGATAGATCTGTTCTCTAAACGGAAAGAGAGAAAGCCGAATATTTTATTTCGAGAATTAAAAAAGAAAAGATCAAGATACAAAAAGAATAAGACCTTTTTCCCCCTTTTTTTATCCACGAGAAGGAATGCATGTTGGTTAAGGGATTTTGTGTACAATGAATAATGGGCCTATATAAAACGGAATGGATGGTTTAGCGAAAGAAAAGGAAAGGAGGAAAAGGGAGAGAGAGAGAAGTGGGGAAATGGTAATTGCATTGGGCGATAAATGGATCGAGATAGATATTCCCTTCTTTATGCTTTACTTGAACCACATCCTTCGTCCAGTTCTTGTTCTTCTTGCTTTGTCAGACGTGACATGGCTGCTCTGGCTGCAAGCTGTCGTCGGGCTTCGGGATGCTGACTTGACATATTCAGGCCGCCGAGACGATACGCACCTCCTTCCCAAGCAACTGCAACGGCTTCCGTGGCCGCGTCATAATAAACACCATCTGATAGTCGATGGCCTCCATGAGCAGTCCAATCCAACGCCACAACATCTTTGTTTAACTGTCGATTCAGTGCATGGAAACGGTCGTCATGCTCACTCCAGACATTATGGGTTAATTCATGCAGCAACACTTTCCGAATCGAGTCATAGTGCCGGAAACCACTCAGATCGTTTGTCCGCAGTCGAATGGCGATCAGTTGACCCTGATTACGATTGTATCCCAAAATACCCGTTTCAAAAGGTGTTAACTCGGTCAACTCACCCACAGACCATTGCCGTTGTTGCATAATCGCCCTAATCTGCACATCTTCCATTCAGTAACCAATACGAGAAGGTCGACCTTTTCGTATGTACTTACCCCTCGATCATCTCGTAAACGTTCCAACAAGCGTCGTGCACTTTCAGATTCGGGAAATTCCTCGAGAACGGTGATGCGATGAAAGGTATATTTATCTGGCAAGGGTTGTCGTCGTACGGGCTTTTTGGCTGAGACCATTCTGGCCGATAATCTCGGGGCGAATGACTGACGCTCGATGAGGCGTTTGTCCATTTGTTCAATCGCCTCGACTTCTTTCAGTTGGCTTCCCATTAAAATTATCTTGGTATTGGCAGGAAGACCAATAGCTTCCAGTGATTGATCGTTACGTAAAACGCGTCCCTTCCATAACAACTTCTGGCAGTCTATTGGAAGCTTGGTTTCGCTTTCCAGGTACTGTTTGAGATCGGCTATGGTTGCCTTGGGATCCCATGAATTAAGTGGAATGACTTTGCCTTTGAATGTCACTTTGAAGTCAATCGTCATGCCGTGTTTTTACTTAGTATAGAGAAAGGAAAAGAGAGATAAAAGCGATAAGAGAGAATAGAAACCGAAATGAGAAAAAAAATAAGCGCAGGCTGCTTACGTTTTCCAGCTCGCTTCTGACAAATCAGAAAAGAGTGGACACTTCGAATCAGGTCAGCAGACTAATTTCCATTTTTAGTTGCGCACGACGAACAGTGAAAGCAGGCTATGGAAAACTAAAGAATCGTAACGATTAATAATACATAGAAAAAGGGACAAACAGTATATGCTCTTTGATTGTATAGAACAGCCAGCTTAACCTTTCTTTTCTTCTGTTGATACGTCATTATGAAGAAATGCTGTCTTTTAGGTTACTGGAAGAATACCTTTAGTCTCTGACGAATCTGTCTTTAGGACTTTAACAAATGTTCTCTATATCTAATATTGACCTTTAAATAGCATTGTGTAAATTACTGGATTGAGGCATCTGCTTATAGGACAGGAGAAAGGAATTGTTTGAATCGCATGAATACAGCACTCCCGTCATGAATTTGTGTAACATGTAACAGTGAGCATGATTTGCGATTCTCTAGAGCTATCAGTAGAAATAGCTCACGGATTGCTTACAGCTAAACTACTAACTATTGAATGCTCCTTGGCAGGCCGCTTAGGGTATCGTTAAGAAGACCTTATCTTTATCCTTCAATCCAGGTAGATCATGCCGTTATGAGTAACCATAAGAGCGCTTCTTCCAGTAACTCATGGCTACACAAGACCAAGCTTCTTTATTAGCACTTCGTCGTGAAATCTTGCATAGAGCATATTGAGCACAATTGAATTTGCTTGTTAAACGACTTCTTTTCTATGCACGACTCTAATATACGCTTAGTATGAAGTCACAAATTGTATTAGCAATCTAAGTCGACAGCGACGCTTTTACAGAATAGAAGGTATAGAATGCATGATTAACCATTGTTCGTTACAGCATCCTAATTTTGCTTTTATTATTTTTAAAACTCGTAACAAATGATCCCATAGAGATGTCCAAGACAGTAGTCCGTGGTAAAGGGAATCCAGGTAAGGGTACGATCAAGTGATTCGTGGGGCAGTTATTGTTTACATTGGTTCGCATAATGCAATGGGCAGACCTTTAAATATGCAGTGGCCTTCAATACATTCGGCATCATCTGGGCAAGATTTAAGGGTGCTTCCAAGGATCTTGGCCAAGTCAGAGTCGACACCGCCATCTTGGCCAGTCGCAGGATCACTGGGTGGAGGAGGGGCAGTAAGTGCCGGCAGAATCATTAAGCAGACCATGCTGATGAAAAGAAGCATTTGCAGGAATCCCATCTTGGCCGAGTTAGCAATCATTTCTTGAAAAGGTATTCTTGTTCTTGATGAATGTAGAGTTTGAGACGAGAAAGCATAGGCTTATTTATACTGTTTTCTTTTACTATGGTTATGCAGAGTTGATGTATTCTTGTCCATAAAAAGTAAATAATGTATCCTTCCCCTGGATAAGCATTGCTTCTCGCCTCTATTTTGGATACCCCGTTACGCTCATGCAAATACGCCACTTTGCAAAGTTACATACGTTGATAAACCTTCTTGCTAGAAGAGCTTTTCTTCGTTTGCTTTACGGGAAATATGAAGACAAAAAATGATTGTAAGCATCTTCTACGTTTGATTCTGGCGTATAGGACCGATAATAACTTGTTTTGTCAATGGAGAAGAAGCATTTGCACCTCGGCTTTGCGAGGTTTCGTTGGGATTGAAGCTGCAGTAACAATTTAAAGTTATGGCTAGCTTCTTAGTCTTTGGCATATTCGCTTGCCCTAATAAGTTTGGTATTACCGCTGACCAATCTGAGATAATAGTCTCAGAAAACGCAATACGCTAATGAGCAAAGTAAATCAAGTAATTGTTGGTGTTTTCTTGCTCATTGTTCCTATGCGTACTGTGTCCTAGTATGACTCTTCTCAGAATTCAGCATATAAACGTCTTTATTGTGGAACCCCTGGCTTTGTACTTGGCTCGGAAACTTTAGATTCAAAAAGCATTGACCGTGGCTTCTGAATGAATGTTCATACACGTAAACCTATTATACATCTCTACATCTTGAATAAACGCCGGCAAACCCTATGCAACTGCCGTATGCAATGTCCACCTCACCTATCCAAATTGACAGAGCTTGATAAGTTTTGGTTAGCTCATAAAATGAAAAATAGCTGTGTAACAAGACTTCTTTTCCATAAGTTTCAGGGGTTAAACTGTTGCCTTACACCATATCATACTTCTAACTGATTCCGTCATGGTTACAGAAAGAAAGAGGTATGCGGCTTTTGGAACTTGCAGATGCCGTAATGCATGCTCCCATGGATCTCGTTGATTTCGCTCACCGAGGTTCTATGTGGGAAGTGCATCCAAAAACCGCGGAACTAATGGTGACTTGGCTATACAAAGATGTGGATAAACACAGAGGTGCTCATCGATGCAGCACAGGACGCCCAAGAGCATAGGTAAAATTCGTACCAATCATGTAAAAGGCTTAAAGGAAAACCGGAAAAATCATACAGATCCAATTATTTTCGGTAGCGCAACAGAATCTTGTAAGCAAAGGTGAATTTCAAAACGAATGATATCTATAAACGAGCATTTTGAACCTTAGCACTATTGGATAGATTGAAAATAAAAGACAATAGCGTCTATCACACTACTTTTTCAGAGACAACAAAATACCTTTGTTCTTGGCGGCATTGTAACGCATGTGTTATGTTCGGCGCACTTAAGATAACGTCGATCCCAAAACAGGACTGAGAAAACGAGCTCAAATCAGTGGATCACATCCTCAGAGCCGCAACTTCACGTACCTGTCGTTGAAAATGGGGCACTACTGCATCTGCATGAGCAGACATGTTACGTCTGTCTATGACGCAAAATGATGCGAGCCATGAAAAAGACACAAAACACGCAATCATACAGTTAACCACAAAAGGGGAAACCCTTTACTCTGGGTATTGTATCACAATTCTTTTGATTGGCTTGCCGATCAGAATTTTGTGTAGCTTGTTTAAGAGCAACATCACCCACAAGACGAAGCATTGCAAAAGTTGGGTTGCAGTAGCTCCGATTCAGGGAGCCGTTTGTTTCTCGCTAGTCTTCTAATAGTTAGCTCATTAGAATTTTGCGTATCAGGTGAGAATAACGATGGTATGCTATGCACGATCCAAAACATTCAGGATCTAGATTGAGTTAACGCCTCTTCCAAACGCTACCATGACAGATAGAAAGCAGCTAGTCACTGTAAAATAAACCAAGGCATTGTTCTTTCTCTCTAAAAAGTTTTCTAACTTAGAAAACATATGCGTAGTTTGTAAGGGCTCTTAAACATCTTTATTTGTCATGCAACAGAATGCAGTTGTCCAACTGTAGCATCTGCCAACTCGCCAAAATTTCCCTTTGCATCCGCTTCCCAATTCAATCCTTTATCTTGCCTGCTTGATCTATAAGTACCCTTTCCCCATTCGAACCCTTCAGGCTTTTCTTTTTCACGTGCTCTCTGCTTGGTGGGTTAATTTCTGTACGGGTAGGCACTAGCTCACATACAGGGGGTTAGTCGAACTGCATGAGAGCGCGCCGTATTTGTTTTGAGGGATACGACATCCTAGGCGTCGTCATTTTAAGCTGTGTCCGTCCCGTATCATAAGCAAAGGCATGCACGCGAAAAGTCGGCTTTTCTGTGTAAATTGTGCATCACTCAAGCATGCAATGGGACTTTGCAAATCTCATAACAAAAAGCAACTTTGAAAGTTAAAGTGTCTCATGATCAGTTTTATTGACGTCTACATGGGATAAGCTTACAGCGAGCAATTCATCTACACTGGCCCGCCGTAGCCAACATAAGCGTATCTAACTTACAGGCATCTCACACAGAAAAGGCATAAGCGTCCGAAGCTTGAAGAAACAGCTTTATATTGTTTAGCTTGCTATTTAAGTAAATAGAACAAAGCCTAGGTAAACTTCTCAGAGATAAAGCTTAAGCGTCAGAATTTGGAAAGGCTTTAGCGTTAGCATGGTATGGCCATCCTGGATGTTGAATTCTTCCTCCATATCATCTTCAAGTACATTAGACAGCACCATACGTTTGATCTTCAAGGAACTACAAATCAGAAAGTTAGCGATGAACAAACCTGTTGCACTTTTTCTTTTATTTTAAGTACCTGCTAAACTTCGCCGTTGTTTGACCACCATAGGCCTCGAACAAGCGTAAGATGACTATCTTTCCCTGACCGTCATCATCTTCCGCCAATTTGACTGTGTCCAGAATAATCCGATCTGGAGGGTCGAGACTGAATAATGACGGAATACGACAAGCGCGTAATGCATCGTTCTTAATGTATCTAAAAGGATCTTCATGAAGGCAACCGCAAAACAAAGTAAATGCTTTTCCTTTTCTTTTTACCTTGTGCACAAAGGAGTATTAAACTCCAAGGCCTCTCGAACCACATCGGACGTTTCAAATGGTCCTTTGTGGGGGTAGATAGCATATTTGAATTTATGTTCACCTATACGAAAAACAGATAAAAGCTTGTTTAGCTCACGGATGTGTTGACAAGGAAGAAAAAGATAACGGGATCAAGCAACTCACCCATATCTGCATTCTCATCTGGCCCTTTAGGCGATCGCAATAACGATAGACGTTGGACATTTTCATGCGTCGCATAGCCATATTTGCAATCATTGAGCAAAGCAACACCATAGGTGGCTTCCGATAGATCTGCGAATTTATGACCACAGACTTCAAAGCGAGCCAAGTCATGGCTGGTGTTATAATGATTTGGACGTCGAACAACACCATACTGGATATCATAAGTAGCCTAAGTTTTCATTGTTGATGTTATTTTTTTTTCTTTCAAATAGACTCTTATGTCTGCAACTTACGTGATCCGATACAATATCCCAAACGAACTCCACTTTCTATATCAATGAAGAATACATAGAATTAAATTGCTTATTGACAATTTTGTTTCCCTACCAAAAACTTATGGCTCTCGTGCCAATCAACAACATTACTGAATTCGACGCGTTTGCCGATGGACGAAAGACTAATTTTCTGTTCGATATGACTCAAGTCCGATATCTTTTGCTGGAAAGTTAGTTCCGCCTTAATGGGTCCTTCAGCGCTGATCTATGGAAAACGGTCAAGTTCCTGTACCCAAAAAGCAAAAGGCGTGTATGGATATAACTTCTACCTTGACACTTCCATTGCCTTGCAATTTCTTGCCCTTCTGTAAATGGTAGATCTCAACTACATGACAAGTTACTCTACTTGTTTGCCCAATCGAAAATCATGTTTACCATCCCATGCATCCCAATAGGTAGGCTATATGACAAGAAGAAAAAATTACTGTCAACAAGGCATAGCTTAACGGATAACGAATAAAAGCTACTTGCCACATCCTCGTACAACATGAAGACGTTTCCTAGAACCCCTTCTGGAACCAAAGGTTTCCTTTGCTCCATCTGTGAGTCAAAAATTGCATGGCTATTCGGAAGAAAATTACGCTTACCTTGTTGTGTGTTTGTCAACTAACTGAAGCAGCTGGCCATCTGAGTTAAAGGTAGCCTTCAGATGATCATTCTCAAGGACAAAGAGCCCGTGAGCAGTTTGATAAGCTATAGTGATCATCAATCAAAGCAAAGTTAAAGGCAAAGGAAAAAAAAAAAAGCAAACTCAGCTAGCAACCAACCTTTGGCTTCCGGTTCTGGGCGAAGCTGACGAGCTTCATCTTTACTGGGGAAAATGGTGGTTCCAAAACCAGGTGCATCGTTTACTAATGACGCAAAGACCAGGAAATCACAAAGTCTGTTAGTTAAAACCGTCGGTGTTGCTAGAAGGAGAACCTTACCCACGATATACTCATGGTTATTGGTCGATTGTCGGCCGATCCATGATGTGTTGGATTCAGGTACTGTCAATACCGCAGAGCGACTCCAGGGCAACGTGTTGAAGATGACCAAACCTAGCACACAGAGAAAGTCCGTCAACATCTTTGCCACAAGGCCCTTCTTTGTGTTTACCTTCTTCTCCATTACCACTGATGTCTTTCATGTTAGAGAAGCTGGTCATAAGCGCATCCTGTGCTTTGTGTCGCAGGGCAAGTGATTCACATATCACTTGACGGTGGAACTTGTTTTAGAAAGGATTCAGCGGCACACATGCGGGATGAATTATTACTTCTTTTTTTTTTTTTTTTTACCTTGTGAACATCCTTGTAAGCAAGACCAATGGCAGAACCTGGTAGACAATCGTGGAATTGATTTAAACAAAGTAATTCCCAGAGTTTGTTGATTTCTGAAGCGGGGTAGCTAAAACAAAATGATTCATTCTTTTTTAATCCTGTTCATGTGGATTCATTGATGTGCCCTGTGTTTACCTGTATTGGTTCCGCTTACTACTGAGTACAGTAGCGGCTGTGGCTAAAAACTCCAGGTCTCTCATCAACACTTCTCCTTTGCGATTACCGCGCTTGACGAGGGCTTGCGTAGTGTATGTACCACGGTGGAACTCAAGATACTAACAAATCTTCTGTCAGTTGCTGTTCTCTGCGATCCTGGTAATGTTGGGGCCCCTACTACTTTACCAGCTCTCCTTTATAAGCTTGTAGGCGATCTGCTGTTTTTTCCATGGACTTGAAGAAGGTGCTGACCTTACCAGGCTTACATACAGGAAGACCGGACTATCCATTCCGCTTCGGTAAGACAAAACGAAATATGAAGAACATCATATCCTTTATCCAGCAGCTACTTACTACGTCTTTCATCCTTTTCAATCGTTCCAACATATCCTGGGTTGGGCCACCACCACCGTCACCGTGTCTATTTAAGGTTTACAATATGCTTTTTGACAAAGGAAAAAAAAAGACGGATGGTTTACCCATAGACAAGCAGACTACGATTGGACCCCTCCAGGTCATGGTGGTTGGTTTCACTAATACATCCTTTAGTAGAGAATAAATAGCTGAAAGCTTACCATTTGTGCAACTCGGCCACTGTCACAGATGCCGTGTAACTGACAGATCAAAGGGAAAAAAGAAAACCTATTTGTCAAAGATCGGATTCCCCTATCTCAGATGCCTTACGTCTCAGCCGGTGTCAGATGAGCAAGAACACGGGTGTTGTCAATGCCCGTCCACCAGAAGGTGGTCAACGGAAACTTGTTGATATTGTTCCATGATAACTTTTGTGTGAAGAAATAATCGCAACCAGATTGTTTAAGGACTTGAGGTAGCTGAACAATACGTCAAAGAAAAAAAATGGTTAGTGACCTAAATTAGATGGATATGGGTGGGCAGCTGATTTACAACGTACTTGAGCAGAGTAACCTAGTGGAATGAAATGAGAAAAAAACAACAACATCGGACAGAGGTTTCCTCTTACCAAAGGTGTCTGGAAGCCAAAAGACGTTGGTTCGTTTGCCGAAATGTTTTTCAAAAAATCGCTGGCTGAAATATCATTGTCATCAATGCGTGTTTGTCATGACGGATATATCCTTACCCTAGTAACATCTGACGGCAGAGAGACTCACCGCTAGGCATGTTGGTATCTAGAAAGCAGGGTTTTCTGCTTCTTCAGCAGGTGTAGGATGGTATATCACAGCGAAAAAAAAAGGAACCGTATATTTACCATGTTCTACCCAGCTCTAGGTAAGAAGGAAGAAAAACAGATGAGCGTTCTCTTTCTCATCTGATCCAATCCTAGAGCAACTTACACCCCCAATGATTTCCCATTGACCTTCTTTTTCCTTCTTTTTGATCTGCTCAAAGATAGCAGGATAAAGGTCCTTCAGCCACTGATATTGTTGAACCTTTTGAAAGAGCGAAAGAAATGAGTGAGCAAATATTCGACCATGCATTCCAAATCCAAGATAATGCTTTTTATGTTATTTTACCTGAGAAGCCGTGAAGACATAGTCAGGATAGCGTTCCATCAAGCGAAGTTGACTTGACCATGACCTGGCTACTTTGCGCTTTGTCTCATCATATTCCCACAGCCACGCCGAATCTTTGGTACAAAGCGCGTTAGACTTTTTCTTTTTCTTTTTTCTTTCCAAGGCAAAGAAAAGATAGTGCCCTACCAATGTGACAATTGCCGATCGCTGTTACTTCGTGACCCCCTGTTCCATTTCCATCCAACAAGAAATCGCTTGTGATTGTTTTGCATCTTTTCAAGGCTTTTAGATCCTCCAAATCAAACTCGTTGATCACTTCATTTGCTACGGCGAGAGCTTTTCGGGCTTGGGCCGAATTGGAATCCGTATCATAGGCAATGCCTCGAATAACACTTTGGTAATGAAAAGGGTTTGATTTTAGCTCAAAAAAAGCAAGATCAAAAAATGAGTATCCCACTTACGTCAAATCGTGATACAAGTCCTGGACGATGTAATTGGGCACAACGAGATCGGCCTTGTTCAATGTGAAGTAACGATTAGGATCAGGTACCATCGCGTCATTGCCAACGCCAAACATGCCATTACAGGCAGCTTCGATATAGAAATGGAACTTTTCACCGGTCTTGGCTCGTTTGGTTAAGTGGTATTCATGACGAGCTTGATCGGCTATTTTTTTTTTTTTTGGTTATATCGGATGGTTTATGCATAGTTGATTTATCACTTTTTTTTACCTCCTCCAGTCAGTCCTTGAAGGGCTACACCGTTGGTATTCCATACTAGACCTTCACATCCCATATCCCATTGAAATAGGACTTCACGGCCATTCAGGGTGTCTGGAATGGTCACGATCACTTCGAACCAATGAGTGGACCAGCTCGGTCCGAAAATTCGTTGTTGGACCGTTTCAAATTTCTGTGAAACGGCTTCCTTTTTTTTCATGCAAAAATCAAAAAGGGTTCTTTCATTGAAGGAAAAAAACGGCCATTATTATTCTACCCTTTACCTTGAATGTAATACGCTATAAACAGGCGTAAACCGTTAAGCATCAAGTCCATTTTAGAAGATTTGTATAGGCATGGAATTTGTTTATCCATTGGTTTCTTTTTTACCTTGAGATCGGGTACATTGTAGACACGAAGTTGAACATGTGGAGAGCCCGAATGGCGCAATTCCCACAGGCCGCGATGGATGCCCATGCTATAGAATTGACCACCGCTTGACATAAAATTGTCAATGCGCGATCGGGTAATATTGGTCGGTACTCGTGGTGTATTATCAAGCGATGGATAGACTGCATCCGTCATTTTCTTTTAATAAAAAATAAGCGAATATTCTTTTTTTTTCGTTTTTGTTTATGCTATGATCAAAGTGGGAGTTGGAAAAAAAAAAAAAGAGATAAAGGGAAGCACATTTTCTGCCTTTGGAATCCCACGGCTTTTTCAAAAGTCTTCCCAATCGTACGACAACGTGACCTGCATTAGCTTTGGTACACATGTCCCTTGTCCTCCTTTACCTACCACTTTCTCTCTCTTTTCCTATGACTACAATGGCTACGTCCCCTGCGGCCATACTATCTACTACATGGGAAGTCCTCGGTCCGTTCCCCATCGGGACGCGTGAACAAGACTTTGGTGCGGATAGCCTGGAAGCCTATGGTAAAGAAACAAGAGGGGGATAACCTATCCTTAACCTATTCGGACAGGTGGATTTGCCAACTTGAGATTTTCTCTGGATGATCGTTATCCTTCTGAACTAGCCGAAGGAGGTTATGTTTCTTGGCATGAAGTTGAAGCTGTGGATGGACAAATAGGGCCGATTGATTATCCAGGTATCAGGTAAAATCAACAGGAGAAGATGGAACGGTGATAGATGGTGGTCGTTGTGATTGTTATGCAAACAAAACAGCCGAAAATGGCATGGTATTTTTCTTTTCTTTCTGCTATTTTCAGTTGGAAGGCCAACACAGTTCCTTTTGGATGGTCTATTGAGCAATTCCAGTCTTGGGTGCGTACTGCATTGACAGTCATTCGTCCAACAACGGTCTTGTTTCAAGTGCTTGGCGCAGCTGAGTTTTATGTGGACAATCAAAGATATTCCGGTGATGCCTACAGCTATGATACCACTTACCATGCTATATCTCTTGATGCCGGTAAACATACGGTCATTATCCGTATAGTTCATGACGTCCGCGTATTTGGCGGTGGAAAACCTTTCCCTGAGGCTGCAGTGAAAGTCATGATGAAAGAACCGACGAAAGAAACAATGGAAAAGGGAGTACAGATTGCTAGACGACAAGGAAACACTGTGGACGACGTCCTCTTTCCCTCCTTTTTGGCGCATCGTGGTTTTGCGGGGAAGTTTGGAAGTGTGTCTTTACTGAATATCGCGTCTGAGCCAGTGAATGTCTTTGACATTGATATTCGGATAATGAATGAAGCCACATGCCAGATATATGAGGTGAGATGAGTAAAGAGCCCTTGGCCACGGATAGCATTATTAAACCTACAAGGATTTCTTCAGACGGTATCATCACTGGTGTCTCCTGAGCCGATCATCATAGCACCCGGACATACTCGACCAATCAGTTTTTCCTTCGAGCTAACCGATACACCTTCAATCAGAAAGGGCACAAAGTTACGGATGGAGCTATTTGTAAAAGTACTCAGAGGAAACGTGCAGCATGTTCTACAAACAGTTCGTACTGTGGAGTCTATTCATTGGTGCGAGAAAGCGTTTCAATTCACGTTCTTGGATTATGACGGAACATGCCAATACGGTAAGTCCCATTGTCGTATGTCCTGAAGCTTGCAAGTTATTGACGAAGCGAATCCCTGGGTTGAAGCAATGGCAAGGCGACCCAAACGGTTGAATTCGGACAGAAACAAACCCATTATTCTGGCGCTTCACGGTGCAGGTGTAGAAGCAAGCGAACTTTTCTGGATCTCATCTATAAAACAGCAAGAATGCGTTTGGGTAAACAGATAGAAAACATCTAAAACTGTTCCATGGTTATTAATGCAAAGATGTAGATCGTGTTTCCCACCGGCCGTACACCATGGTAGGAAACTGGGGCCAATAGTCGCGTGATTTTTTCGTGAATAACGATCGCTCGGAGCAGGGGTTATGACTGGCATGGGCCTAGTATGAAAAATGCATTCAAGAGCATCGAAGGCATAATAAACCTGGAGGAGATGCTATCTACCACTTACGCGTTGAAGGACGAGGACAAATCATGGGTCAATGGTATCTGTTCTAGCAAAGGGGAGGAGCAGCAGAACCGACAGCTCACACATGCAAACTAGTCACTCGCATTACTTCGTCTTGCGATGCAGAGGCCAACGATGCTCATGACTGGGTGATCGGTGACCCGGACCGGTTAATTTATATTGGTAAATAGCCGACTTTTGTTCGTAATGTGTAGGCTTGTTTAGCGTTAACACTGAATCTTTCCAGGCCACAGTAATGGCGGTCAGGGGTAAAGATATTGAGTACATCCTATTCATCCTTCCGTAACCTCTAATTCAATCTACAGGACTTGGTATCTTGGAACACATTTTCCAGATAAAGCTATTGCAGGTAACGGTCATTAATGAACCTACATTTTTTTTTAACTGATCCACCGAAAATAAAATCGTAGCTGTGCCTGCTGCTGGGTACATCAAGATCCAGGATTACGTCTCATATGCCAACTGGATAGGGCAATCTCATGCCGATCCGCTGTTACGGGGAGTAAGTTGACGATACCCGTTCTTTATCCTAGCGGGGGGCAACGGGATAATGCCGGCTTGCTTACAAAACAACCTTTTCCTTTTGCATATATGTTTATAGATTTTAGAATGTGCCATAGCTGAATACAATAATGACCTTCATATCTCCAATATGGTAACAGAGATATTGTTGTGTGTACATTTCTATTCATGCTCTCATTTTAGGCGGGCATTCCAGTTTTTCCACGTATGGGAGGAAGTGATGATAATGTGCCTCCCATCCATACTCGCAAATTTAACCGACTGTTGAACGAGAATGCAAACGATGCAAATGCCGTCCGGTAAATGCTCTTGTCCAAGACATAGATGGTAATGAAGAAATACGCGCGAACTTGCATAGATTATCCGAAGTCCCCGGTCAAGGTCATTGGTGGTCACAAGTCCTGTCTGCTCCGGTTGTTCAAAGATTTCTGGAACAGCAGATCCGATCATACCAAGGCAAGGGAGAATGGCAGGATTTCGTCGTTAGTACGATGAATCCTGCGGGCATAGGCAGCGTAAGAGGTGTTCAGGTTGAACAGCTCGACGTACCCTACAGGTAATCAACAACCCCCGGTACTGTTAACTTCGATCTTTATTCATTTGGACAGATTGGGGAAGGTCACAGCGAGTAGAAAGGAAACCATTTTGCTTCAAACGACGAATATTGCGGCATTCACTATTACCGAGAGATTTTACCCATGCAAAGGACTACAGATTGACAACGATCCATTTCCCGATCTAATCGTAGGAAAGAAGTCAATCTTATTCGTCAAAGATAAAGGAACCCATCGATGGAAAGTAAGGATCATTATAACAGCCAAGGAGCCTATATTGTTTTAACTTGGAGAATGATCGTTTAGATGATGGGAGACACCTACCGACTGTCCGCATCCGGTAGGCGCGCAAGGAGCACTTATGGACCTATCCATCGAATGTACGAATCTAGCCTGCCGCTAGTCATTACAGTACCCAGCGTGATGGATAACAGTGCATTTAACCATGCCGGCCTGCAGATTGCACATGACTGGTATAGGCAAACATATGTACGCCACGGGCGTTCCTTATGTGTTTCTTGTTTGTTTTATGCATGTACGTAAGGTATCTGTATGGACGCGGCGATGCACAGATAGTCCCAGACGACCATCAAGCGTTTGAGCCCAGTTCTTCGCCCGATGACGTTTATTATCGAATCTATCTCGGTCTACCTAGTGAAAACAAGGGAACAGATCGGCTGCTGTCCTTCAGACCTGGGGATATTGTTCTTTCCAAAGATCGCATTAGGGTTGGTCATCGTGAATTTACAGAGCCTGGTACAGGTAGGTCTATGCAAAGAGTGCCCTTCTTTGCGTTTCTTTCCTGGGTAAGAAAGTTTACTCATACATACGCCTTCGATGATACTATGTATTTTAGGAATTCTTTTCCTTTGGAAAGGAATCCATAGTAACGAAATAGCCATTATCGTTGCTGGTTTAGATGCTGTTGGTTTTGATTTGGCATGGCGTTTATTACCTAAACGAACAGGCATGATGATCCCAGAATGGAGTAAGGCCAGAGAAGAAACGATATTTGAGGGTTCTTACCGGTGACTGTAGTTGTGATTGGTAGCGATTCAAAACAGAAAGGTCTAGGCGGTATATTGGGCGCTGGGTAAGATATTTCCCCTTTTCCTAACAAGGGTAAAACTAACCATTGTTTGTTGATTTTGAACAGCTACTTTGACAATCAATGGAACGCATTCGGTTATTAAAATGTCACACGTCTGCTTCGATAGGGTGCTGCTCTGAACGATAAGCCCTATTTTCCCATGCATCACATTATGTTTGCATAAAACCATCCCCATTATATAAGCCAGAAGTAGTGGTTATCTTATTTTTTTTTCCTCTTTTGCTGCTTTCCTTCCATTTTCCTTTTGAATGACCATGGCGCAAGACGATCCAACATCCTCAATTCCAGTGATTGATTTTTCTTTATTTGAATCGGATCCAAAGAAGTGTGGCAAGATTGTATTTGAGGCGGCTAAGAATGTGGGCTTCTTCTATCTTCGCAATTTCGGCATTGAAAAAGACCGTGTCCAGAAACTGTTCGACTTGGTAAAACAAAAGCAAATCTTACTGATTCACAACACTAGTCTGTTTCCCTTTTTTAACTTAGTTTATCTTGAATAGAGTCAATCATTTTTTGCATTACCAATGGAAGAGAAGCTTAAATATGTGAATGCAAAGGATAATTTAGGCTATCTACCGTTAAATCAAGAAAAGTAAGACGATAGAACATATGCAGATAGGATTCACTGTCTTGTATTTGATTTAGAGTTGATGTGGACAGTAATGCGCTTGAAGAGAAAGAGTAAGATCAATTTAATGGAGGCATGGTTGGGTCTGACAACAGGAATCACTGTGGATAGGTCTTTCCATTTTCAGAAACAGCGAGGTCAACACCTACCAGCGCTCTTGGACGAACATGCGGAAGAAATCCATCAGTTCATACGGGTAAGAAATAGGATTTGGAAGGCGAGATCTAATAATGTACGGATTAGGATTGCCATGCTTTGTCATTGAAAGTAACGATGTGTCTTGCTCTAGGCCTCGAGGTAACAGCCAAATTCAAGGTTTGACCACGTGGGGAAAGGTATCGACGTCTTTCACTTTTAGATTCCAGAAGACCAAGGCGGTGAACGATGGTTTTCGGATAGACATGCATTTGAGGCGGAATCGCGTGATGTCTTGAGGATCCTGCATTATCCGCCCTGCGCCTCTGCAGAGGATGCGGACACCATCCGAATTGGAGCGTAAGCAAATAAGAAGATTTGCCCGCTATCAAAAATAGATAGAACCCACAAAAAAAGTCAGACTGCTAAAATGATTCTCCGTTGGTTAGGCACTCCGATTATGGTTCAGTAACCATATTATTCCAAAAAGGAGTTGGAGGACTGGAGATCCAGAAGAATCAAGAGGATGATTCGGAATGGATAGAAGCACCTGCCATACCGGATACAGTGATAGTGAATTTGGGTGATTGTTTGGGATATTGGACGAATGGATTACTTCGATCGACGAGACATCGCGTGGTATTCAAACCAGAGACGCGAGCACAGCCTCGTTATAGTATGGCCTTCTTCTTGCAAGGAGGAAATATCCCTCTGGATCCAATACCTAGTCCTTTTGTTTCAAACCAATTCCAAGGCGAAATCATTACAGCAGCCCAGCATTTGGAAAACAAACTTAAAGCTTCCCGAGGTGACCCTTACTGAAGGTTTTTTTCTTGCTAACTCCAAAAAAAGAAACCTTAAATAAGAAATAAAGCAGGTTTTGGTCATCCTCCTCAAAAATTCCACTTCTTCTCTCTCTCTTTTTCGCTCTCTTCTCTTTTTATTCTTCCTTTTTTTTTTTCTCTCTCCTTCATGTTGGTCGATGAGTGCATTCGATAGAGAACCAAGATCATCCTTTGTTACGAACCAAAAGGATTATCATCAGATCAAACCCGTCATTCCTATCAAACCAAAAGCATTGTGTACCAAAAACCAGGAGGAGCTGATCAAAACCCCAATTTCCCCGTCTGTGTCTGACACGCTCCGATCTCCTGTCAATAGTAACACCACCAACACCGCTACCATGATCGCCACCGTAGAAAATGTCGACAGTATAAAACACGATCTACCGTGTAATGAAAGCAGCGACGATCTCCGCATGCTGTCTTTACCCCGACCTTTGTCTGTCCGAGATCTTTGTGAAAAATTCCAATCCGCTTCTCCTGGCCTGTCATTGGTAAGTTGATAAACTTTTTTTTTCTCGAATACAGAAGCCAAAAAAACCTCCTTTTATCATCTACGCCTCCGTGTCAAATATAGGGGTAGGAGGTGTTTCTGTGTATCAAAGGATATGTGCGCTAATCAGAGTGAACGCGAGTGCCCAAAGGAAAGAATAGTTTGGGTGACTGGTTGGATAGGCAAATGAGAAGGAGAGAGACTAGGAAAAAAGGGAATAATTAGATTGAATGAGTGCTTGGATACAAAGAGAGAGTGTCTCAAAGAGAAAGAGAGAGCGTGTATGTGTATACGGTGTGTGTGTGTGTGAGAGAGAGAGAGAGAGAACAGAGACAGAGAAGGTGTGTGTGTGTATGTGCGTGCAGATTTCATTGGGTGTCTAGTACATAAAAGACCAAGTCATTGATTCCCCTTATGTTCCTTTTTTTTTTCTTTTCTTTTTTTTTCGCTTTGCTTTTTATTTGTTCTTTCTTTTTTGGCTAGCCATCGAACACATTCAATCCTTCCATGACAAGACTTGCGTCTGCCAGAGTGGATGAATTATCCAGTCGACGTCGCCTGTCAGAGCCACACAATACACCTCGAAGGAAACAAGCACCGCCGCCTTTGCCCCCAAAGACATGGAAAACTCACCCAACACTTGGCGAAGATGCCTTCATGTCTACGAAATCATTGCAGAACAAATCGAATCTATCATCATCCATCACAACAACTTCCTTTGCTTCTGATCTAAGCAGTTGTCTGTATACCAAAGGTTCCTCTTCACCTCTATCACCCACCTCACCCAAATCACCTCTATCTCCCGTATCACCTACCTGGCCTACTTCACCAACGATCCATTCCGACGAACTTTCCGCAAGGATACGACCACGTCCTGCTCCTCTTTCACTTCCTACACCCAGTCCCAATGCGTTAGCTCAGCATTTTAGCACTCAATTACGGTCCTCGCCATCCACCCTGCATATAGCACCCGCCATCCCTCGCTCCACCACAGGCACCAAAGTCAACAGTCAGATCAATTCCTTCTCAACCGCCACACGAGCGAGACAGTACGGTTCTGCGCTCACTCACTGGCTCAGAGGCTCTTCCGATGACGATTCCGTCCGAAGAGCACGCAAAGATTCCATCACCATTATTTCCAAAGCACCTGTGATTTGCACTTCACCCACTTCTCTCCGACCCGTCTCCTTCTCCTCTTACTGCTCCTTGGATGATCTACCATCATCACCACCACCACCACCATCCTCTATCTCTGTGGCTTCCGATACGTCCATCCGACGTTTCAGGATCATCCAGGAGTTGTTAGAAACGGAAAAAGCTTATCATCAAGACATGAAATTAGTGAAAGAGGTTTATTACGATCCCGCCATAGCCTCCCAATCTCCCTTGACCCAACAGGATGTTCGTCGCGTATTTTCCAACTTACTAGGGATCCTCGAACTGGAAGACGAATTTGTTCCACGTTTGGAAATGGCATGTCAATCATCATGTGGCGATGACATAACGATTGGCGGCGTATTTAGGGATATGGTAAAACAAAGAAAAAGAATTGTTCTTTTTTAAGGAGGATGGTGCGTGTGTTTTTATTTACATGGTCGAACAATAGATGGTACCTATTGCCAATGTTTATGCTGAATTTTGCAAACGACATCAAGATGCCATCGTCAAGTTACAGGAACTAGAGAACAGGCCGGATACATGCCAATTTCTCAAAGTGAGTATTTCTTCTGTTTTCGAAAGAAAAAACAAATAGAGAGCAAAACAAAACTGTTGTGCACATGTATAAACAAGCAAAGACGCTAACTTACGTCAATGTTTTTTTTTCTTTTCGCTTATTCCTTTTTTGTCGCATAGCACTGTGAAACCCGCATGCAGGGTCGTACGACATGCTGGGATTTGGGCAGTTTGTTAATTAAGCCTGTCCAGCGTGTGCTCAAATACCCCTTGCTGTTACGAGTAAGTCTTCTTTTTCTTTTTCAATTTCTTTTTCACTTCTATTATGGCTTTTGCGTTTCTACTTTCCGGTGTGGTACAAGTTTCATAAATATCAACAACTTGCAAATGTAGGCACTCTGTGCATCTACGCCAGTCTCTCATCCTGACCATCCACAGTTGGTGGCTGCTGCCAAGGGAATGGAACAAGTGGCTGAACATATCAATGAAACAAAGTTACGTAAAGATATGGTTGAAAAGATTGTTCACGAAAAGAAAAAGCCAGAATTCAAGGTAAATGATTACATGGAGACGATAACCCATCATTCATTAATAAGGTTCCTTTTCATTCTTTATCCTTTTCGCTCTCTTTCTCTCTTTTCGCTCTCTCTCTCTCTCTCTCTCTCTCTCTCTCTCTCTCTCTCTCTCTCTCTCTGGTTGACCTAGATGATGTAAGTATTTTGCTAAAGTAGAAAAATGACGGAATAGACCTCAATTACCAAAAAATCTAAAACCGAATTTGCTAGTAATTTTACCCTGCGATCTCAGCGAATGAAGCCATCAAGGAAAATAGGCACAGCAGTGACCACTCGAGATATGGAATTTGACACCTTACATGCACAATTCCAAAGAACACGGGACACGGTCCATCAGTTGGCACGCGATATCCATGGCTGGGTACGCCGAGTCAAGGATCACTTTGAACATCTTGCGATGCTTTCTACCAGTTTCGACGCCGTGTACAGTTCTTCAGGTGGTGTTCGTGTAAAAAGTCTTGCACAAATTCGAGAATGGCATCACTTGATGTTAAATTTCCCAGCTACTGTCGGTCAAGAACTCGTGCGTATCTTTTGTTTCCTTTTTTTTTCCTGTTCTCTTTCCTATATTTAATGAGAGACCATCCTTTCTCCCTCCCTCTTTTTTTTTTTTTTTTTTCGACGCGTGTGGTGCCAATGAACAAACAGAATAACCCTTTTCTTTTCTTAGGATGCCATGATGCAGGGACATGTACATGACCGTATTCATGCATTACTTCAACTTTTTGAAAACCCTTCGGAGGTCATTCACAGACGGGCACAAAGTTTATTGGACTACGATCATGTTCAGGAGATGAAGGCCAAAGGCGCTGTGCCCGACAAACAACTTCAAGCTTCCGCCGATGCTTATGGCCCGATCAACGCTCAATTACTGGACGAGCTGCCCAAATTCCTCCAATTAGCCAACCGTTACATTGACGTCGTGATAGGTGAATTAGCGAGAGTACAATGTCAGTTTATGGCACAGATCACACAAGAATGGCAAAAATTGGCAAGCTGGCCTACTAGCCCGGATCGTACAGACGGTCGCGACAACAGTGACAATGTGTTGGATGGAGTGATTCGTGGTTATCTAAAGGAGATGGTGAATGTCCAGGAAAAAGTGGATGCAATCGACATCATCAATATCAAACGAAAAAGATCCTCCATCCTACATGAGCGGACACAGGAGCCATCCCATCCGCCCTATCGGAATAGCACCAACAGTAGTCGAAGTAATAGCAGTAATAGCAGTAATAGCAGTAGTAGCAGTAACAGCACCAACAGTACGACAAGTACGAGTGGCACGAGCAGCACAGCGATGACAGGCGATAGCGTTTGCGATCGAAGCAGTCGACGATGGAGTGGTGCTCGTCGTCTCCAAAGGAAAACTAAAATTGAACCCAAGGATGACATGGATGACATGGATGGAACGCCTTCATTGTTATGTGCTGGAGAGGACGGTAAGCCTGATAATTTCAAGCAAGAAGAAAAAAGCATCACTCATATTTTTATTATTTTCAACAATGCTAGATACCGATTCTTCTGTCTCCAGCCGCATGTCCAGATACATGAAACCCTTCCAAGTTATGGATGCAAGTGGCCTAGACCATCGTCATCGTCATCATCCAGCACCAATTCGCAGCAAAACAAGATCTCTCACTGTACAACATCCCAGTTATATTGATATGTAGTTCATTTTGAAAACCATTATCATGTTTTTATGCATTAGCAAATCATATCGTATTCATACTTTTTTTATTTACACATAAATCCTATTCTTCTATCCTCTTGAACGATTGCCAGCAAACCTTCCCTTCTGTTTTTTGTGATAAGGGAAATGAATGTATAGCTTGCTGACTACCATGCGTTTCGAGTTGTAGCATTGGAAATGATGTACATTATTTATTGCAGTTTTCTATTGTTGTTTTTCTCTTGATACGCATTGCCTTTCAATACCCGGCAAGGATCAAAAGGAGGATTTCTATTGCTAAATCGAGGTCATCTTCAAACCAACCAAAGTGAGGAAGATGGTCTATCCAGTCACAGCGACTGTAGTCTAGTAATATAGTATGAAGTAACTATACCGCCACAACAACTAAAACACACTGCTGTAGCATGAGGTGCTGGTATAATATCAAGGATGAGTGTCATATTGGCTGATTCCATGAGGCAGAGCAGGCCTAGCAGTTCACCACTCCTGTGTTTCTCCATAAGTATATCCACCTTCATTTCGCACGTCATTTTTTCACCGAGACATCGCTTTGTCCAAGGTATCATTTAGTGCATCCTGTTTGAAGCCTATGTTGGATCTACCAATACCGATGGGTTTGTCGAAAACGGCAGTTGGAAAACGGGGGCGCCCTGTATGCTACATGCTGAATAAAATCGTCAATAAAGCTTGGATCCCGACACCAAGACTGTGAGAGTTTTGAACGGTCCAAATCTCAATATTCCAGTATTCTGATCTAATAGCGTCCTACTGAATTATCTTAAGCTTTCTCACCGACATATCTATCATTCTATCCTCAAATATAGTACCTAGTCTGTGACCGCAAGTCCCTTTCGATTGGTACATTGTCTTTGGCTGCTGCCCCTTCAAAGAACGATCGAATCTCTTTTCTAGTGTACTAGTTGAAATTACATTCCTCAATGAAGACACAGTTGTCAGCGAAGTGCAAGCCTTGTAGCTTTTTTTATTATTATTGTTACGTTTCATTATTTTGCCTGAAAATATGAGTCACTTATGCACCTTAAGACAAGAAGAACATGGTGACAAAAACGACGTCAACACAGGTTTACTCCATGTTCTTCACTCGGAATACAGGTGTTTCAGCGGACAAAGAGTTCACAGGAAGATCCTCGCTGTTACCTTCGCCCTTCGCTGGCTTCAGGATAGTTGAACGGACTACTTGCACCAGGTTTTCCCGGTCGTCTGTTACCAGGCCAAGAGTTGCATCAACAAGGTAGTCGTCATGTTCGTCTCGCAGATCTTTGATGACGTTCAAAGTCCGAGATACACCCACTTTTACCTTCTAGAAGAGTTCGCACAACCCGAGCAGCAGCCCAGCATCCAGAGGGCATCTCGGGAGCTGGACCTTTTCCAGGCGTTCCAACACAAACACACTGGAAATCATCATCTCCAAGCCCCAGAGACTTAATGTGCTCACCTTACAAGTTATAAACAATATGGGTTCAGTATAACCAGACATGTTAAATAATGCTGCAACTTACCACGGACATGAACAAAGTAGACGTTCAGCTTTTGGAAGGTTTCGAATTTATTCCAGGGGAAGCGCTTGGCAATATCCTTCAATATTGCCGTCAAACCGAAGGCAGCGTTGACATGGTCCCGTGCATGTCTGGTCTTGTCCTGATTCCCAAAAAGACCACTTGTTTCTAACAAGACCAGCTCAATGCCCGAAGAACCCATTCATACTCCATCGGCTTTATGCGTTGTTGAATTATTAGTGAATGAGGGAAACGCAGACAGAAAGATTTCACCGGAGTGAAATCTAACGCCATCGATGCAGTTTGCCATAGCACTCAATGGTATATCCACACTCAATTATATGGTGCTTCTCCAATCTGATGATGATGGAACCTAAAGTTACAAATAAACACATATGAAGAGCTACTTACTTTAGCAGAGGTACTTCTTCGCCATCATCAAGAAAACTCCAACCACGCTTCCCAAAAGTCGTCTTCATCGTCAATTGCCCATGTTGGAATTGAGTCCTGTCACATACATGGTTGGTTATAAGATCACTCCGAATACTACATTGCAGTACCATGGCTTGAAATGGGCGGGCCTTAACCGGGCGGGTCATAACTGGGCCGGATCAAGGGAGTGACCCATGGGTCATTGTACTGGCCCAAGATCTTTTAACCTTGAGCTTAGCACAGTATGCCTGACACACTAGGGCGCGGCCATTGACGTCTGGGCCATATCGGTCGAGCTGGGTCAAATTCCAAGCCCTATGCAGTACTAATGGAATTCGAGGCATTCCTTGGAGGTGTAGAGTCAGGCATAGATTCCGATGCAGACTCGGATTCGGCGTCGCATTCAAGCTCGAGTGCAATTTTCAGGTTTAGACATGGGGAATAGGCGCTTTCCTTTGCGTCGTCGGCTGTCACCCAAACTCAGTTGCACGCTTCTTACCATTTTTAGTAATTTGCCGTTTTCTTGCTTTATTGCTATCATCTTCGTTTGGTCTGTTTTCCTTCATTGCTAACAGCAAGGAAATAGATGAGAATCCGTTGAACAATTAAATGGAAGCTCGTTATATTGCCAATCATCAAAACCTTATTTTTCACGAAAGCATGAGCTCTAACAGCACATACGTGCACGCGCAAAAGAAAGACTCACGTTGTTTGCCAAGGACAAACTGGCATTGATCATCCCCCCGGCATCGTTGTACGGTGCTGGTATCATGGGTCCCTTTCTTCGTGTCGAAAATGGATGCGTTGCTTCCTTAATTGACAAGCGTGAACGAATCAGTGGAGGCTGATGTTATCGCCCTATGTGCGTCGCGCAGGTTATATTGTCGGATGGTTGCTCGGAAAACCTTGGCCGAGGGTTTTTCTTGTGGTACCAAAATGCTTTTTCAGACGGTGTGTGCGGCAGAGTTTGTTCCAGTGGGAGGTTGAAGATGATAGAAGTAAGGGCAGAAGTGCCATGACTAACGCGTCCTCCGGAAGATGTCGGGCACGACGTAGAAATTTCGCTTGTAGGATAGCGGTACGCTCTTGCATACGATGTAGCTTGGCCAGGTGTGGCATCACTTTGGTTTTGGAGTGAGGATAAGCACCATAGATCATGCGCATAGAGGTGTTTCGAGTGCCTTCGACTTCCATGACCTGAGTTTTGGTGAATGAGATAATTGCTAAACCATTTTCCAGGTTGGGGTGGATGAATTGGACAAACAGCCTACTGACTAAGAAGCGGGAAAAGCCAGAGGGGTTGAGGCGGATATGGTTGAGGTTGGACTTGCTGGTCAGCGCTGATTTAGCATCTAATCAACCGTTGTTATTTATTGGAACACCAAGGTATGCGGACAAAGAGGCAGCCGGTATTGGTGTGTCATAGAGTTGTTGGATAAGAGCAGATCGAGAAGGCTGTATGACAATGCACTTTGCCGGATTTCCTTAGGGACCAAGTTCGCGAGGGAATGCTCAAGGAATGAGCAAGCTACGGCAAACCAATGTCTTGGCCTTCTTTTAAGTAGAACCATTTATCCAGTTTCTTGTTTAACATTTCCATTGAATTTACGCATTTCAAGGATGAACAATTCTCTACCACAGAGTAAGACTCGAAGCACAACTTTCTAGAAGCTGTGTACCATCAACTGAGTATCCGCGACTTAATTAAGGATTGCATCTGCAATGGCAAGACCAAGAGGGAAAATCCAAATATCAGAGGTAACATCAATGAGAAGCCTGCATTGTTTCATGCATATACTCAGGACACATTTTGTATATGCAAAACCATGCAATGTAAAAGAGTGACATGCTTCTCGTTCCAAAGATGAAACCCAAGATGCAGGAGAAAAGCGGGCTTTTGGAGTCAGGGGGTCAAACAAGTCAATTCCCAATGCAAATGAACGGTAGGACCTGGTCATGTGGGATGCTTGTCGTATAGTCGCATAGAAACAAGCTAACGTAAGTCGTTACAGAAGCTTGTCAAAGAAAGGGGTATGGATGGATGGGGAGGCCTCGCTTTCCACGCTCTATGGCAAGCAAAAGCTTTTCACTCTAATCTGGCCAGTAGATTTGGATATTAAATAGTTGCACTCACTGTGCTTGTGCCACCCGTATGCATCATTGACTCACTATCGCTTTTGAACTCTGGCAACGTGGAAGCGATGCCTTTGTTCCATTGCATGAAAATGTTGTGTCCCTAGTTTACCGTTAAATCTTCCCTTATGACATCACTTGACAGTGGTTGATTTAAGGTCCGCATTAAACTTTCTCTCTCCCTTGTCGGGCGCGGAGAGAAAGAAAGACGGACCCATCATGGCCAGTCGTTTGTTTAGTCGACTGGGTGGTTCAAGGACACGCTTCCTTTCAGGATCGCAAGGACCAACAGCAGCAACAACATGTCTCCGTTTTAGTTTGACCCGCCCCGCCTCTTCCTCTTGTTCCTCCTCCCCATGGCTACTGCAGCAGCCACTCGCTTCTTCTCCTAGATTCTCCGTACTGCCTAGTGGCCGTTCTTATGCTACAACAACCCATGCTCCCCATGACAAGAAGCCACCACCCAAAGATAACCAAGCTCATTTAACAGCCGGCATGTATACCGCCGCCGTGTTCATTGCCATGTTAGGCATGTCCTATGCCGCCGTACCCCTGTATCGTTTGTTCTGTTCCAGTACAGGGTTCAATGGCACACCAAGCATGGACAAATCGCGATTCGTTCCCGAACGCCTGGTGCCGCAGAATGAAAGGAAACGGATACGTATTACGTTTGAGAGTGGCACTTCAGATGCTATGCCCTGGTCTTTCAAACCGGAATTGCGTGAAATTTATGTGGTCCCTGGCGAAACCGCTTTGACGTTTTACAAGGCCAAAAGTCATGCCAAAGAAGACATTGTGGGTATCGCTACTTACAATGTGACGCCTTACCGTGCCGGTAGCTATTTCAACAAAATCCAATGCTTCTGTTTTGAAGAACAACGGCTATCCCCCGGCGAAGATGTGGACATGCCTGTCTTTTTCTTTATTGATCCCGACTTTTTGGAAGACCCCTACATGAAGGACGTCAATACCGTCACCTTGAGTTACACTTTCTTCAATGCAAAACATGCCAAAGGACTCCAACCGGTCCAACCTCAAAACATAGCAGCATAGAAACTTTTTGCCTTTTCTTTTTTTTCTTTTCGTTTCTTTTTTTTTTGTGTTCATTTATTGCTTTTTACTTTGATAGAGTGTTCTTTAAAAGAAAAGAAAAGAAATATACAGAAAAGTTTTGTTATTCATCATTGTAAAAGAAAGAAAGAAATAGACGAAAAAAAACAAAAAGTGAAAAATAATATACAAAGATGAAAGAATCAAATTAGAAAAATGAAGGCAAAGAGAGAGAGAAAAAGGAATAGGGTGAGAAAGGAACATAGGTATAGACTTGGGTAAAGGGAAGAGAGATAAAAGGGTATCGTAGGGTAAGAAAAAGAAAAGAACTAAGAAGAGATAGAAAGAAGCTTAGCAAATCAAAGTGGTTTCTTAAGAAAGAATTCTAAGGTATATATAGAAGATGTAGGAAAGAAGTTATTGGAAGAGTGGGTCTCGTTTTTCCGTTAATAGGGTAGTGGGGCAGCATGGTTATTAGGATTTGTTTGTATTTTTTCGAATCGATGGAGAAGTTCATCGTCGTCATTGTCGCGGTTATATTCACTTGGATGGATGATGGGCGATATCAAAGGGACGGACGAGGAGTAGGTGTTAGTGGATGGTTGGGGGGATAGGGACCGGACACTGAATGATGTTTGTGGAGCAAGGGTATTCAGGGCAGGTGGTGGCGAACGCTTCGTCTTACAGCGTGAGAAGAGGCGGGAGGAGAAGAATTTGCTGGCGGGAGAGCTTCCAGAGCTGTTAACGCTAGTCGTGCTTTGGTTAGAGGGTCTTCGGTCGTTATGGCAATCACTGGCCGCGGTGGAGAAGGAGGCAGTGGAACTTACGCTGCCCGTGCTGCTGCTGATGGATTCGGCCGATCGGTGACTTCGCAGTGGGCGGTTTTTAGGTGAGAGGAGAAGGGAGGGGGAGGAGGCAGATGAAGAAGATGAGGGAGGCGGAAGTGGACAGGTGTGAATATCGACCCACTCCAACCATTTATCCAATACACTGGTAGGTGATTCGTTCACTTGTTGTTGCAGTGAATCGATCCAGCAAGCCATGTCTCGTTCGGATTCGGCTTGCAGGAAGTAATCATTTTGACTGTTTTGATCATCCGACATCAACATAAAAGTGTTGTTCTTGGGTGTCTCTCGTTTTAGTGAATTCAATGGAACAACGTCGGTAAGGATGGTATAATGGTCGAGATCCAAAACGGTCTGTGGGATTGTATCCATCTGAAAACCATTCGTTAGCAAATCAACACTCTTTCTATATGCTGGTATCTTCTTAGTTACCTCACTGCGATAGTAACTCAATTGACGACCTTCAAGAACAAAGTATCGTCGTTGCCAGGATTTACTCAATCCATGGTTTTGTTTCATCAGCCAGCCTTGTAATCTTGGTGTTGATGAACGAGACATATCAGGAAATGTAAAAGAAGGGAAAAGAAAAAAAAGCGGGTCGGACATGAAGCCTTTTATATGTGAAAACTTTTTCCTTTTCATCCCCTCTTCTTTTTTTCCTCCTTTGACCCTATTCAGTTACACTGCAATAAAACCTAAAGTGAGGTAACACTTCCATAGAAGGTATCACGCTAAACCTTCTCACCAAGCCCAAAAAAAGAACTATTCGAAAACCACCATTCTTTCTATGGGACCTCTTCCGCGGCAAATGCGTATTAACTCATGATTTCACCATACACAGCATCCAGACCACCAACTCCCTAAAGTCAAGTTCTTGTTTTTTGCTCACCGCGATAAAGAGAAAAAAAAATAAGGTATATCCCTCTTTTTTTTTGTTCTTTTCAAAATACTTCTCCCTTTGATCCCTTTGGCCTTCATCTCCCCGAGATCATCCACAAACAAATAGAAGAAAAAGCCATGATAGCGAGAAGGAAAAAAAAAGAAAAAGAAGGTTGAATCTCATGACTGATAACGAAAGTCAAAACGGAGGGAAGGATTGGTTCTCCACAACAGGGTTACACCATTGATTCGTGGTGCAGAAAACTAGGCAATTCATGGTTTGTTTTCAATCGATGTACGCCAAGCCCTTAATTGAACTGAAGTGAATGATTGTAAATGTTTATGTTTTGTTTTTATCTAATCATCATCCACTTGTCTCCTCGTCTTGACAGTGATGATTTATATACCCATGTGGTAGCCATGAGTCACGCCAGTATCGAGACGGAAGTGGTTTTGCAAAGATCTATCCAACCTTTTTTTTTTTTGTTTTGCTTCAGCATTATCTAGTTTCAGGCCAGGCGTATTTTATTAATAACATCTGCAAACGATCGCCAATAGGTAGTACAATACCATCCAAATCAAGCTATTGCGAAGTTTCAATTGCGAAAGTCCTTTTTTCTTTTTTAGTAGGCAGTTTAATAAAAGCGAACCATGGTTGTAGAATTCATTTTTTGACGCAAAAACGTGGATAGATGGATTGGGTAAAGATGCCGCGGCTGATACTTTCCCTGGCCTGCAGGCAATCTGTCGGGGTAACTCGAGATGCATTGGTATCAAAGTATCCCTGCGCTCTCTTTTTCTTTTTACTATATACGGTATTTCTCAAAATAATTTGCCATTGCCCTGAATTATCCAAATCCCAAGGAATCAAATTCAAAAACTCGGAAAATAGAACGTCTCTATAAGACGACTACAAGATGTACAGGCCAAGATAATTACATATCGAATACAGCTAGCAATCGATGGCCTGAGGAAATCAATTTATTCACACTGAAATTCTAGATCTACTAGGAGTAGTCAAGATATGCTGCTTGCGAAAAGATCAGTACAGGTTTTTTTTTTGCGCTTCTAACGTTTCTGATACGAGTGAACCAATATGATTTAGCAGTAAACGCAGGCTTGCGAAATGCCACTTCGCTTTTTGGAAATATAGTACAGCTAGAAAGTAATATTTGATTTAACCAAACTGAGAGCTTATCTTTGTTGCTTATTTTTTCTTCTCTATTTTCTTCTTTTCACTGGTTTCCTTTCTCCGTTGAACCTTGTTTACCCTTACAGAAGAAACGAAAAAGGGGGGACCATGGGAAGATAGAGAAATAGCATTGTGAATCTCTGCTACAAGTATGCCATGTTCCACCCATGAGCAAATCGATAAAATAAGATGGACGTAGTGATATGCAATCATTCATTCTTTTTTGGCTTATGTGTCTCTATGATAACCACAAACATAACCACAACCACCACGATGATTATTTTGTCCGACTCTGACTTAGCCATCAAACTATCCACCAATTTGTAGGCGTGGCACACACACACAACCACACACACAACCAACCACACAACCACATAAGTCTATATACACTTAAAAGATCGACGTTTTTTCCTTCGGAGCACGTTCCTATCCCTTGTTTTTTCTTTTCCCACGTTGATGATGTATTCCGGTCGTGTGATATCCTTATTATGCAAAGAAAGGAGGTACCCTCCTGCCTAATATGGCCTTCCATGGCTCTTACGATCATAATCCTATCCGGGCTGACGGTTCTCACCTTCCTCCCTAACATGCAAACCAAAAAAAACTTTTTTTCAGTAGGGTTTTTTGCTGATTGTAATTAATTTTCATTGTTTCCAGTTTGACAAGTATTAACCCATCCATAGTTGCCAAGAGATAAGGAAAACTAAACATTCAATATTTTGGAGACCGCCGTTGCTGAGCACGAAAACCATGGTGATTTCAGAAGGGGAGTGGTTCAGAGGGGATCAAGAAAGTTCCAAGTCAACCAAAGTGGTATAACTCAGCATCCTCCACAAACCAGCCAAAATTCTGTTTCCTCAGGATTCCTAAGCCATTTCTTGGCGATAACAGGAGACATGCTAATAACAAATAAAAGCAATCCGCGGTATCATGGGTTAAATGACACCGCGTGAAAGTAGAGTCAGTTTCCCCGTCGGGGAATGAACTGGCGCCACCTTAATCTCCGCTTCTTGCCGTAGGTCTCAAAAGTATTTTTATTGCTGACATAGGAAAACTGACATATTCCGTCGATTCCATTCCTATTTAAAATGATTTGAGGTTTAACTACAGCTAGTGAGGAGAACAGTTGGGAAACAGCAATAAAGCGTTGTCAATGGAGAAAAAAGCCCTTATTTGTGTTTGACTATTTTCAAAGGGCGCTAGAAGTTTCCACGCCAATGTAAGCAAGAAGAAGGCTCGTTCTCGACTTATTTTTGGGTTACTAGGAGAAGTATAAGCCGGACGAAGTCAGTAATAGATCGTGCAAAGCTTTTATTGCCTTAGGGTTTGTTGTTGCATAGAGAATTGGTCAATAAGTGCCACTATAACGTTAATCATGGCCGAATCATGAATTTTGTACGAAAGAGGAAAAATTAAGGAACGCCCTGGAAATTGAAAAAGAGCCAAAGAGCCGGTAAGATCCGCCAGGTCTCAAATGTAGTTGCCCTGGTAAGGATAGAGAGCACTTGAAAACACAATATTCATAGCAAGCAGTTGGATAACGTTATTAGTATCATAACCATTGAATAGATTGTTCAAAGAACATGAACAATATGTATCTTACAATAAATCTAAACCAATGAGTATGGCCAACAGGATGAACGTTTAAACGGTGGTCGATCCTTATCCTCCCAAATTACTAATACGCCATATCATTGTTCTATTGAACACCAGTGCATTGCCATAGAAGTTTCGTTTAGTAAAATAAATTATGCATTGTATTTCAGTGTGAGCCTCGTATTGCACGAAGATCTACATTGGGATCGACTCTTCCCTTGCATGAGTCTATTAACATCCTTCAAGTCATAGTCTACTGCTGTCGGACATAAAACTATCGTCATTCTGTTTGAATAACTAGCAATATTTACGATCACATGGTTCAATATTTGTAAAAGTCAATGATTGTAAATGGAAGGTGGCATTCCTTGTTTATTTCCATATGTGAAAAAGAAGGGACTTGGAAAGCAATGGCGAATCTTGGACGAGGTGACTTCGCCTTTCCCAGCAGCCAAAAAAAAATATTAACCTAGTGTAAGAATGGAAAGAACGTGCTTACCAATGCCTGACAATGAAACCCGAATTCCTGGAATGACTCCGGTCGGAATAAGCAGAGTAAAACCGTAGCAGTTCTGTCGGAGGCATTTTGTGCCATGGCTATATAGAGGTAGACTCCACTGTCGCGCGAAAAGCTCTGCTGGTGGTTATTCCACAAATACGTGGCTTTGCGGGGTAAAGCGCCGAAAAAAAAAGAAACCGACGTCAGTGCTGTTGCACACAGTTGATGAATGTTTGCTTGTGTTAATAAAGAAATAGTAAAAACATAAAATTAAAGTTGCACACAACATAGTACATACGGTGTTATGTTCTCGAAAGAAATCTAACAGTTCTTTCACTTCACATATCCACTAAATGGTTGACGTTGCTTGGAACAGGTGCCGGCTGGGATGAATAAGTTTAACCGTCATATTGTAGCTTATCCATCTTGGGTAATATCGACCACATGGGAACTTAGAAACAAGGTTTTACGATCCCATCTAGTATGAAAAAAAAATGCTTTCCCACAGCCATATTGCACACTGTAAAATAAGAAATAGGAAACGCAATTTTACCCCAATGATAAATCAAAGATTTATTAGCGCGAGCCATTTTTTAATCGCACGCAATTAATTCATGGCAAGCGTAGACATGCGGTGCTGATAGTTGTGCGAATTGACGGAAAAAAGAATAAAGACAAAGAAAAATGAAAACAAAAAAAAACAGGATTAATGCTTGAAAGAAAGTTGGACTGTACAATGAACTGGGGGAAGGAGCAGAGGGATCGACAACAATCATCCATGTTGGAAAGGTTCGTTCCAGAAACAAAATCTAATCACTAGCTAGTGACAAACAAGTAGGGCCTTCACATTAAGTTATAAAAAAGAAACGGCTTTTGACAATCTTACTAGCGATTCCGCAGAACAATCGGTTCTATATAACACGACAGGCATGGAAGAAATCCTAGCCTGGGTTGCATTATTGAATAAAAAGTATGACAAAGCAAGCTTATAAAATAGACTAAGTCGTTGCACATCATAGACTGTCCGTCACGTTAAAGACGTTCTTTTAATCTATAGCTTTTTGTATGGTTGGGCACCCGAACAAAGAATGAAAACTAGGCACGAAATAACTATTGCGGGAAGCGAACTTCACTGTTCACTAGCACTAAGACACAAAATTAGCGCAAAAGAGTACAAGCAATTACTGCGCTTCTACGGTTTTATTCCGCAGTTATAATAAAGTATCTTCCTTTTTCTCGGGCGCAAATCTTATTTAATATAGCGTAAAAAATCATCCATTAGTCGATCTTTACCTAGCATAATGGTGATAAATACATTTCGTTCACGGCTGGTATAGGGTGGTATCTGTCCTTCAATTATACAACTTATGGTGCTCAATGCTAATTTCATCTGGATAGTGACAAATAATGGATATAACAGGCAGCGAACTGAACTCTTCTTGATTGCCTGCGTCATTGTAGGAGCCATGCAGCGGGGAAGCATGTTTATATGTTTCTAGGTGCAGAAGACCATAGCGATTTGAGAATTCGTCGCTTACGTACCAGCCGATTGAACCTGTTTCGTCATACTTTTTGATCAATTCCCGATAGTCCATGTTTCGGTTCCTAATACGCTCCTCTTCACTCATCTGCACAAGTTTATATAAGCAAGTGCCACGCGCTTCGACCTTTAGATATCTGAGTCCGGGATTTGGGTAATACATCACAGTAGACGAAGTCATGTCTTTCCCGTAGGTGCAATCGATAGAGAGAATACAAGGGCAATATTGTGACAAGTACCTCCATACTTGATTATCAGCATCTTGCACCGAGAAATTGACCTTCTTTAGTTGGCGATGTGTAATCAGTGTAGGGCGCTTGCTCACTTCAATTCGTTTTGCTTCTAGACGCACATGTTCAAGACCGTTTAACTCATCTAGAATAAGATCTATCTCCATAGCATCTGACACAGAAAAAAGCGAAAGGTCCGTTAAGCATGTACAGGCCTTCAGTTGCTTCACAAGTTCTGGAACAGGTATCCCGTAGGCATTCGAGAATATAATCTTCGTAAGGCTTTTGTAAAAACAATCGATACTTTTTGACAAAAAATCAGCCTCCCTAAAACCGAAGCGCAGTTCTTCTACTGGGGCCCTTATCGCACGCAACGATTCTAAGAACCAGAGACGGCATTCAAAGTGCTGACACGCAAAACGTTTGAGTCGCCGGCAGGATGCAGCTGTTAACGCTTCTTTAGTACTTATGTTGGAACGGATTTCTCGAACGCAAAGCTCCAGATCTTCCAAATGGCTATACTTTCGCGCGAAATATGGGTTCCACATCCTACTGGATTCACTACCTAATCGCAGTCGGCGCACTGTATCACACACGGCTATTTCTCTCAGGACTTCTCCTGACGGCTCAATTTGCCTCAGTTCGAGCGACCTGAGACGTGTGAGGTTGGTATGAAGTTTGTCCAAGTAGGAGTATGATATCGTTAAGTGTCGGCTGAAACTCTCATTCCGTATCGATAATTCTTCCAAGGCCCGAAGCTCCGAAAGTGTTTGAAGGTCTTGTTCCGTTTCTGGACATAATGACAAGTTGACAAGCCGGTCTCCGTAAAAGACCGATTCGAGCTCTTGGGAACTATTGAATATGGTATCCAACCATATTCTTCTGCAGTTCATCCATTTCTGCAAAAGTGGCAGCAGCTGTACATGACGGAGCCTGTTATTGAACTTGTCACCAATCAAAGAGTGAAACTGTGGCGCCACATGGATACTGCTGAACCGCCCATAATATGTAATTTTCAACTCGTATATAAGTTGACCAAGCTGTTTGTCTGCCACTGTGGTAAAAATGGTTTCGAGCAGTAGTTCGAATTGGTGATTTGAGTTTACTACGATAGATCTGTATAACAAGGGGGTCAATGCAATGTTCCAGGAACGGCAGACGATAAGAAGGACCAGTAATTTTCTCCGTGGCAATCGCTCAGCAATGTTCAATAAAATTTCAGCTGGCATCAAGCTAAAGGACACATTGAATGATAGATTGTCTACATTCGCTGCCAAAGCTAATTGCTCGTCATCTTTGATTGCAGTTGCCATGGTTATTGCAACCAAGGTGAATACTCAAAGTTACACGTCGTGTTGCCTTAAGAACCCGGTGACCAAGGTTTTATGTGGCTTTTTGTTTTCGAAGAGAACAAGCTTCCTGAAGATAAGTGGCGAATAACGCTTACACTAATGATCATTTAATTGAAACTTAGTTTGGTCTTTGACAATAGATAAACGGTAGAGAAAAAATTTCTTTGGCATTTCTTATTACGACATTAAAGCATAAAAGTTGGGTGATGCTTTTCGAGCGTCAGTGTTTCGTTTGTACTTTGGAAAAAGCGTGGTGAATTGTAAACGAAAACTATGCAAAGCGAAAAAAGAAATTAATCCCAGTTGCAATGTCTTCACGCATCGTTAAGAAGCCCGTTTGGGAAAGAGAATTTTCGACAGCTAGTTAAATAGACAGATATTGACAATTATCCATCCACTGTTAGCTTGAGAGAAAATGATGTTAGCCAGTAACTTATATTGTCCTTCATTGATACTCTTTCTTGGACACGACAGAGAACGGGTACAATCATGGTATTAACTGTACAGTGAGACACGCTCTTCCGCAGCTTATCCAATCCAGCAAAGATTGCAACATTTGTGTGGATTCAGGCAAAGCCTTTATCAATTATCCTACCAAATATGCTCTACTTGTGACAGGTGCGTTTGTTCATAGTCGGAATTTGTTGTGTTTTTCCTATTTGTCTGCGTGTTTCTATTTTCTATTTGCAGAGGATTCAAGTTTTTGCGGAATCCAAAAGTGCTTTTGCATGATTGGATGAAATATTTACGGTCAGACTACCCTTCTTTGCGTAAAGTCGTGTCCATGTTCACTATCTACTGAGATAGTTTATTTCAAACCACAGAAAGACAAGTTTATTTAACGAAGTGGCTCTCTACTTTTGCATCTAACGAAAAAGCTCTCAGAGTGTCTGATCCATCTTTGGCAGTCTGACCGTCTTACTTTTCGCGCTGATTGAACAATGCGCTCTTAAAGGTTATCCTCAAAGTAGTAAGGGCTCCCTTCTTACCCCAGCCTTCACTTTGACCCAAAACTCTTCTATTGGGTTGAAAAAGGGAGGGTCGGGAGGAAGATAGAGACATTAGTATCCTCTTTCTTCGACCAACCGCTTAACCTTGACTGGTGTATGGATGGGTGCATTATCCATGACAAGATAATAACCGTTCTTTCAGTGGCAATCCAATCTTTTGTGATTGCCTAATAGACACAGTTTAAGATACAATAGAAGAAAAGGAGAACATAACTACATTCAGGGAAAATAAAAGTGGAATGTAAAGCAATACAATTGAGAAGAACCGGAACTGGGTACCATGGCCCTGACAGCTTCTGATACCATAACTGACAGAAACGGATATGAGAGCATCAATGACGTATAGAAACAAAAGAAGAGGGTTTATTTCTTCTACAGATGCTCCATTCTGTTCAAGACCTTCTATCAGACTGAATCCATTCTTACTCTTGGGACACTTGTTGTCTTATCTCTGAATTATTGTCATCCATAAGACATCCATCGATTTCTTATCCATGACTGTGATTTTGGTTTCAGTAATCCCGTATTATTTAAAAGTAAAGAGACAACACCTTTTTGGCTCTTTGGCTCTGTTCTCCAAAAACATCCCCGGTATGTACTTCGCATTGATTATATGTACAGAACGACTGATGTCCCTCTTCTGTATCCTTTAGCCTGCATGACCTCTGTCCCGGACCACCTTGGTTGTGTGAGTAAGCTCCCTGCACTCCACTTGGTAAGTGAAAAAGAAATCTTGTCTGTTTATGCACAGTGTTATTCATTATCTTCTGCTTCCACGTTTTCGTCAGGTGTTGCATCGCTTCAAGTCCTCTGCAGTGCGTTACATTTATACCGGCCACTCCATGGAAGCCGTTGCCTCTCTCTCGCCGCCCCCACCGATACAGGTGCGGGGCAGGCCCCTACCTTTGGGTAGGATTACCCTTCGGGGGTAAGTAAAAAAAAATATGTCAAGCTATCCTTCCATTTACTAACCATGAACATTCTTTTACGCTGCTCGAATGAATTTTGTGTCCACGGAAGGGACAAGTTCACGTAAGTAAAATATATTTCCCGTATAATCCACTTACTAATGACGCATATTTATATCCCTTTTAGCGCAAACTTGATCCTTGCATGGCCGCAAAATTTATTTATAGTAGCGTAAAAAAATTGTTCAATAAACAGTATACTTTCAATTTAAATAGTGATAACAAACTGAGACCTGATCCACATTAACAAGGAATGAACAAAAAAGTGTTTTTTATCAAATTTGACTGGAGGATGAGGATATAGAAGTACAGACACACATAATACAGCAAACCAAAAGGAGCAAGAAGACTAAACCGATCAAGGATAAGAAGGAAAAAACTAATTCTTGTCTTTATCATTGCCATTCCCAGTAGAAGGTTGTGGTGAAGGTAGGGATGTATCTTGTAAAGCGGGATTGTCTTGGATCTCTGCTGAAGAGGGTGTGATGGTCTGTGGAATGGCAATGGTCGGTGTCTGAGGCGCCGATGGTTGCTGAGCGCGTGTTGTACTGGCCAAGGCTTGAGCTGCTTTTTGGCGAAGGGAATCTTGTCGTGGAGGAATAGGTCCCTTGGTTCGCAATGTCGATTTCCTGGATAACCGCCCATCGCTCGGTGCTGTGCATGGTGCTGCTGCGCTAGGAGTGGATTCGATTGTCTCCGACTGAGTCTTGTTGGATGGTTCTGGAACTAATGTCTTTTCACTTGTACCAGGGGAACGACGTGGATAGCCAGCATCAGTGGTTGTAGGCGGCATGTATCCTGATGCCTGCACCATACCAGCGATGGGAAGGGTTTCATGGGACACAGACGATGATCGTTGGTTAGGCGTAATAATAGGACTATCCTCTTCGGCATAACGACTATCTGTTATGATTGGAGGCTGCATGGGCGAGGTTAACAATAATCCAGCACTAGCATTCTGTCGCTGTGGTGAGTAAACAACCGGAGAAGGCGCTCCAACCATGGCAGGTGCAGAAGACTGAGAAACATGGCCTTTTTGGGGAATCTGCGCCGCTGTAGCTTCGGCATTCTTAAACAAGGATTCATGGTGGAGAACAAGATCTTCAAATACTTTATCTGATTGCCATTCTCCTGGATTCTCCGCTTGGTTGAAATCATGGAAGATTGCTGGAGTGAAAATAACCGAAAGGTTCTGAAGATGCATTTTGTTAACTTGGCTAGCAGCAGCCACTCTGGAAATAAAAATAATTAATATCGCACTACCCCTCCTTCCGCGTTATCTTACTTTGCTAGATGATTGATCACTGCAGACAACGTGTCACGGTGAGGTTTTGACAGGGCAGCAAGCTTTCGTTGAAGAAGCATGCGGGGTCTTTGTTTTTCATCCATATCTGTGATATTTATGCATAAGATACAGCATATGATGTGTATGTAGTCTTTAACTTACGTGAATATTCTAGTCTGTTTTGCATGGTCATATTGAATAGCGGCTGGGCCATCTCCCTTAGATAAATTTTTAGGACAGAGGCAATTGTGAAAACGTCGTATTTAGAATCAATAACCAGTGATTCTTCATTATGTTCAAACGCATGCTTCAGCATCTCAACATTGCTTTGACGCCCTGATATTCTGTAGATGCCTTCTTTCTGGAGACCACCCATCCTCTCCACAGCTTCAATGCACTTGGTTACCACCAATGGTACGGTTCGACCGTGCTCCTTAGCATAAGCTTCAAGGGATGATCCAAAAAGGATCTCTACATAGACCATGGTCGGTTTAGCTTTGTTATCGCGAACAATTGATGTTGGTTTTACCTTTGCACATGCCATAGTAGAAATTCTCGTAGTAAATTGGTGTTGGTGCAACAAACCGTCTCTTTTGGAAGTCTGTCATGAAAAGACGTAGATCTGAGGCACTGTCGATGGCAATTGCTTCTCGAAGTGAATTATCAGCAAGCTATGTCAGGGATAAACAGGAGGATCAAAGACGAAAACAGGCCAAAAAAAGGAAAAGAAAACTACCATCAATTCTTTGGATATGGTTGCTCTCTCAGTGTTCAGAATAGATTGCAGAACAGCTTTAGTAGCCTCCGTCTTATCAGATAGTACCGTTTCAATTTGTTTCATAGCACCATTGGCTGAATCGATTTGGAATTTTCTTAGACGTTCGAGGATTCGAATACCGTCTCTATATTCGAGGTCTAACCATGAAACGTTTAGTGAAAGAAAACAAAGACATAAACTATACTCAAAATGTATCATACCAGCATCGCTAATGTCCTTTTTCAGCTTGGCAAATTTCAGATTTTGCTTTGAGGCGTCGACAGGCATCGAATTGGCTGATGCTGCTGCTGCTGCGTTGACAATCTGCGTTCGTACCTTGGCCATAAAACCTTCCATTCCCATTCCTTTTTTGTGAGTAGCTTCAGTTGGATTATTATTCAAGGATGAAATGGAGCTTGCGTCGGTATCGCGTCCACTCTCATTCGATAGTCTAGGTCGGGGTTCATCTGAGGACATACGTGATGAAACGTGTAGATGGTCTGTATCTTTGAATTCCGACTCATGACCATGACCAGCAGCCATTTGAGCAGCTAGTTGTTGTTGTTGCTGTTGAGCCAAGATCTGTGCGTTCTGTAGCTCGTTGCATTTGTGTGAGTACGCCTTTTGTAACTATTGCATGAAACAAACAAAAATAGTATATTAGAGCCGGTAAATAGGAACACTGAATTTTTTTTTGGAAATATACTTTGACGATATCGCGTGTTCTAAATGATGTATAATCCGTATTTACTTCGTCCAGAACCGATTTCACTCGCTTCCTCCGCTGTTCTTGTAGATCCTGCAAAAGACTTGTTATTACTCGGTTTATTTGGAGATAGCTACTTTCTTTTACGCCTGCCAAAGTTTCGACTTCTTTTCTCAGGGACTTTATCAGGTCGACTCGAACGGATATAATTTTGTTGATAGAAGCCTCGTATTGAAACGTAGCTTTATAGAACGAAGTTTCGACACCGTTGAAATAATGCGTCGGATCGATTTCATGCCCTGGCGATTGTTTGGTAATTTTCTGGAGGGACATTATATAGGTCTCCTCGGCTGCTATTCTGTGGTAAAGGCGTATTTAACATGGATTCTGAACAAGTTCAGAGCACATACCGCGCCTTTAGCAGGTTAATAAATCGATCCAGGTCCGAGATACTCCATTTTAACACACGCTTGACATAGTCAAAATGAGCTTCAATGCTGGCGACCTATTTTCGATTAGAAACTTTTTGTTTTTCGTTAGGAGCAGCATGAGTTGGATTACTTCTTCGTCTTGTAATTGGGACAGGCTCCTGCCTCTATTTCGATGCATGATCAGATGATGTTGGCCTACTGCAATATTTCAACAGTAAGATAGAAAGGGAAGATAGACTTGAAACAAAGATGGAGCGATCCACGATTAGAAAAAAGAGAGAGTCAGGGGAAAGGAAGGAAAAAATAGCGTACGAGAGAACAAAAGACCGACATATCCGAAAAGATGCCAGAAACGAAAAATTGCCCTGTGGTTCCAATATAGTGCATATACACCACATAAATAACCATATATCGTCCGACTCATTAAAGTCAAAATGAACACTACTTATATCACCTCTTCTTTTTTTTAACCTCTTTATTCTTCTTGCTCATCGTATGCTCCATTTCCTCGCTACGTTCTACCTATTCGTAGTTTGTACTTGCTATCCTGCTTATCGTCACTCACTCTTCCCTTTGATTGACATGAGACGAAAATAGCCTGCTGCAAGCCACGCGCTGGCTTATAAACCTTAGTGACCCTGAAAGCGATAAAATAAGGAAACTTAATGACAAATGTTCTATACTGTAACATGCGGCTAACTGCAAGATTTCAGGAACAGATGATATGATGTTGGAGAATAGTCCACTTAATATGCCTATAGCACGTAGAAAGACATCAGATTTTTATGCTAACCTCAGTCGAACCGAAATCAAACCAGGCTTTGTGTCATTGGCTGGAGACAAATGATCGATCAGTCCTTTAGGGCGAGTAACGTAGCGGAGTACTAAGATGATGGTACGCTGCAACAATTACTAAAATATTACTTTTAAGTAAAAGTTAGCATTTAGACACCATATCATTGTATTTCAACGACCTTTCGATCGGCATATAACAGCATGCAGTAAAAGCGAGAAAAGTGCGGAGGAAACCAAATCCACAAGCGGTCCACGCGACAGAACGTACTGTTTGCTTTGTACTGTGATTCTATCTGACACGCGTTAGGAACTTTGGTGTAAGGATCCTTATCGTGGCTCTGAAGGTCGACTAGCTTTTCGAGTCTATGGCTCCATTTTCATTGGTCAGAAGACCCTGATTGGGTCGGTCTGTCAAGAACTTTTTTCATTTCCAGAGGCGGGGCAATCGAATACGTGACTTGGCTCAAATTTTTTGTGCTTTAAATGCTCGAAAAAGGTTTTTGTTTTTTGCTTCTCCCTCTGAGCTTAGCTCTTTGCTTTGTTTCTCTTTTGTGTTGGCGATCAGAAGAAAAAGGACATAAAAAAAAGAAAGAAACTTACATTGGAGCGCCTCATACAAGTCCATGCAACAGCAGACCCTATAACTAAACCATACACAAACACTAAAAAAAAAAACTACTTATTCACACGCAAGCACACATACAGCTTCTCAATACCCGCGACCCTACACATATATCTCGGTTCTCTGTCACTTTCTGTCCCTCTTTATCATCGTCTCACGATCAAACAGTATAAATGACTGGGTATGATCCGTGATTCCTCGCGTGACAAGACCATACAAACTGATTCCTTCCTCTTATTTTGTAAAGGCTGACTATTGCACACCAACTCGTGCCCAATGACACGGACGATTCCTTTCCAAAGCTCAAACCACATGCTACCAACGAACCAGTAGTAACGGACGAGCAACTCAATGAATTATTGGCAAGTACTTCACGCGCTTGGCCTGAAGCAACGGTTGAAGATCTTACTGGTGAAGTTCAGGATTTGATGATGAGGTAAAATTTCTGTTTGCTTTTTTCTCCCCCAATCCCAGATCAGTCACACAGAGAAAAAAAAAGTACTTATCGAACCATTTCCCACAGGCAATGGCTTCAGCCTTACTCGGATAGTAATCCTACTTGCCTCGAAGGATTCGACCCTCAGCTCTACGCTCAATCCATCCAAGATCTATTTGGACAAGACGAATTCAATTTTGACAACGATGCCACCGCATCTCCATTTTATGATGAATTGACTTTTCGTAAGTTTCTCTGAATCTCTTCTTTCTTGACATATTAGCTAAAACACCTGACTTTTTTTTTTTTAGCTGCAGACGACGCGTCGCTCACAATTAGCCCTTCGACGTCTTCATCCTCATCCTCGTCATCGCCTGCTCAAAGCCCTCTTGTTCATCCCACAGTTTTAGATGCACTGGAAGATATCACATGCCAAGAATTGGACGAACTTGTACCTGAAGAACAAGTAAACACAGTCATCACCGAGACGGATACTACGTCCCTGGATGCCATCAGCTTGAAGCGAAGGAGGAGCTCTAGTAGCTCTGAATCTGAAAGCTGCGATGATGACGATTCCTCTGACGATTCTGATTCTGACGACGATGGCGATCTTATCCCGACCACCGTAGCTACTCTCACTGGCCGTCGTCGTGCCAGCTATTCGTCATCAGACGATTCGGATTTGGAATTGGATTCACCAATGACTCGTGTTGTCTCTTCTCCAGAAAACTCGTACAAGTACATGCAGAAGCGACAGATCGAAGAAACTCTTCTTGACAAGATCACGAACCATCTGAACGCCGAGAAGCTACCTGGTATTCTCTCGATCCTCTCTTCCGAGAATGCAGGTCATCAGAACGACGAGGTTGAGATTGATTTGTCCCGTCTGGCACGAGAACAATTGGTGCGTGTATTGGCCTATGTTGAAGCATGTATTTTGGAGCAAGAGGGTGGCCCAGCGGTCAATGTGGCGGATTATATCCTGAAGGCACAAACCACAAAGCGAAAAGGTCCTCGAACCCGACCCGCTCTGGAGCAGTTTTCTGAAGATGAAGAAGACTATAATGAACCAGTACGCCGCCAGAGAAAGCCGAGGAAACCGAGGCAAAAGAAACGATGCGAAAACGAAGTGGAAGGAAATGTGTTTGAGACACTTGACCCTTCTGGTTTGTCCACTGGTCCCATTTCTATGTCCGCTCTCTCAAAAAGACAGTCTGAAGCCAAGAAGAAACGCTCCCGAGGTGGCCGAAAGCCTGCGAACAAGCGAAAAGGTCAAAACGCTCAAGCAGACGATGAGGTCATTGTTTCTTCCGCGGTTGCTATGATTCATGATCAAGATAGTATTGCCGTGTCTAGGCCAAAACGACGGGCAGCACTTCATAAACGACGTCTATTGGAAGAAATGCTCCAACCGTCGGATAACGAGGAGGACGAAGATGATGATGTATTGGTCGTGTTCAGCGACGAGCAAATGGATATGGCCGTCACGACGAATCAAACCATTGTGCATCAACCGGATACACCTGTGTCTGTGATCGCACCCGTGGTACCATTATCAAAGTGTGAAGAGGAAGAAGACAATGATGAAGAGATCGACATCATGCTGTAAAGCGGAAAGAAAAGAAAAACAGTTTTCGCATTTCCATGCATGGTCATTCATGCTCTACTTTTTCCCTCTCATTTTTCTTTTTTTTTTTCTCATTCTCTCCCTTCCCTTTCTTTCTTTATTTTTTGTTCAAACCACATCCATTAGCTCAACCGCACATTATCCTACTATAACATTGTAATTTTGTAGATCACGTTTCTTTCCCTCAAAAAAAAGTACTCATGCGCATACCTTTTTGTACAGAATAAAATGACCTTTTTCTTAACTTAACCCTTATTTCCATCTTTTAAAAGCAACTATTGCTTACAGTGGCCAGCGAAATTATGACCATATACAGATTTCTTTTGCTCAAGCCGATTTTGTCCCTGAATCAATAGTCTAAGATGAACCAAACAAGAATTCGAAGAAAACTATATTTAAGAAAAGGGAAGGTAGCGTCAACGTTCAATGGTTTTTTATTTGGTTCGGCGCAAGAATTAAAGAAGCTGAGAGGATATTTATTTCTTCTACAAAAAGTGGAAAACAAAAAAGACAACATGTTAGTCGTTTGCCGCACTTTTACGATATGTAACAATGTTATTTACCTTGTTGGCCTCTTCCTCAGCCTTGTCACGGGCACGCTTCTCACGAGCACCGAGGGTGCGAGCAGCAGAGCGAGCGTAACGGAGCTTCATGTAGGCGTTGACCTTCTTCTCCTCGGCAGTGATGGCACGAGCCTCAACAGCAGGAGCGGGCTGTTCAATGGGCAAGATGTCGCCACGGAGCTGAACAGCGGAAGCAACCTCAGCAGCCTGCAAAAACAAGAAAAGAAAAGTTGTTGGTCAACGCATGCTTCTTTTTTTCCCCTAATAACTTCTCCCAATGTTTTTCTTTTCCTTACCTCAGAGTCACCCTTCTTGGGAGCAGCAGACTTGCGGGGGAAGACGATCAACTTAGCCTTGTAAGCCTTCAAACGTTGAACGTTCAATTCAAGGGACTCCTGGGACTTGTTGCGACGACGGTGGTCAACAGCAATACCAATGGAGCGAGCTTCCTTGCGAGCAATACCAGCTTCCTATATAAAATTACAAAATTGGTATCAGAAAACGCTAGGAAACCATACAAGCAAAAAGGACAACCCTCTTCTATAGAAGCCATGTTCCCGTCCTTCAATGTTTCTTTTCCCGAAATTTTTACCTTGAGTTCGTCAAAGGTGAAGCCACGGCCAGCTCTCAACTTCATGTTGTAACGTTGAGTGGGGCAACGGACAACGGGACGGAGAAGGCCATCCACGGGTCTGGGAGCAACGCGCGAAGCCTTTTGGATGCGCGCAATTCTTCTAGACTTCTTGCGACCGGCCTGATCGAACCAGGTCTTCACGCGACGCTGCCATTGCTTGCGGAAGTGCTGGTTGGGCAACTGGTTGTTGTGCTTCAAAACCATGGTCTAATCGAAAAATGTCGCAAATAATAACCCGCCAAAATGTCGTATAGTAAGGTATATAAGGAATAAAAAGAAAAAAGAAAAAGTGCATCGATCAGTTATTTCTTGCATTCCAACTTTTTTCTTTCGTTTTATCTATGTTTCTTTTTGCATCCATAGACTAAACGATGCAACTAGACGACCGCTCATCGGATGGATTGGTATACATACAGATGGACCAGTAGAGGGAAAGAGAAAGCCGGATCACTCGAAGCCTACACAAGATATTTACCCCTCGGCACTTTGGAACAAACACACCACCGGACCCAGCCGAAGCATAACCCTCCGCTCGGATCAAATCCGGGGGGCTATGGCTCCGAACGTTGTAGTCACAGTCCGGAGCTTCAGCTGCAGGAATTTTTGAGACATGAAAGTTTCGGCAGGCATGCTTGCCTTCTTTTTTTTTCCTTGACCATGTTAAGCCCATGGGGAAAAAACCATTGATGGTCGTGTATTGCTTGAGACGAAAACCACGATGCTTTTCAATGTGAACTATGAAAATTTGCGTTTAATTAGAACATGCCACCTTTTTTGCATACCGCAGAAGTGTCTTTGCTAACTAAGAAAGGGGTGATCCCATCGTTTGATGGGCCACGGGAACAGCGAAGATATGCCTACCGCTTACTTAATTGAGCAGCAAGCTTACGGTACGCAGTACCTCCATTTTACTATGTTGTTGGACACTGATTGCTTGCTCATAAGGTTTTGATATCGCTAATAACACCATGCTAGGCCCCGATTTCATAAGGCTGAGTGATATTTCGAATTCTAAAGAAGGGTCAGGTTGATCGTATCCCATCCACTAATATGACCACAAAGCAACCATGCATTTGGCGTAAGGATCGTATAACGCAACTTTGTTTCTTGTCGTTATGGCTTCTCGACATGACCTGCCCACCTCAGAAGGATCTTTTGCTGATTTGGCCATATCGAGCTTAACCCGTTCAATCGCTACGCAAACCGCTGCTGGAGCCTCGCAGCGTTTTGGCCGCAACATAATTGTAATTTTGGAAAATACTGTACTGGCATGGTAAATCTGTATTTCCTGCCGATAAAGTTGAGGCCAAAAATTATCTCGAACGGGCAGCAACTTAAAGGATACGGGAAGCCTATCCGCTTCTAGCCACTGCCTCCTAGAATACGAAGAATTATCACAAAGTGTTGGAAACCTACCACGAGTGCACTCTATCGCTGGAACCAGAGTCACTTCAGGCACTAGGGAAGATATACCGAACTGAAAATGCGTGAAGACTGTCCTATTCTCTGTAAGGATTACAGTGTTGCCTTCATGTGCTATTCTACAGCAGTACTGTTGGGCGATAAAATTTTCAGCATTCAGGTTTGGCAAATACTACGAGAAAAAGCTTTGATAAGCAATATTGGAGGTTGATCTCAACAAAGCGGTGCAATGGTAATTTTGCAACCTACGAAAATCGAACTTGTAGGCCATTGAAATTGAAATTTATATATGCATCTTGCATTCACTTGGCGGGGATATGGGTATGGCGTCGTCAGCTTTCTGCAAGGTAGGTAAAATTGATCAATTCCAACATGCGCGTGTCGGCCTCTCCACCTAACAAAAAAAGGTAAAAGGAAATCGAGAACTCTGTGACATTTGCAGCCTCATTGTTCAGCGCCATCGTGGCTGGTCCCTACGCCAAATTCTTCCTTGCCGAACATGTTATTGAAATGAACGATGAAATCTCCATGTTGTTAAATGACAGTTGGTCTCTGTATCCACAAAATCGATACGCATGCAGTCGTTTATTGGCGGGCCTAATCTTGCTGGACGTGTCAACTGGAAAATCATTGGTTGCGAACGCGGTTGAAATATACCTGTTACAACTCTCAAAGATGCTGTCAGGGCTCATACTATACTGTTTTACCGATCGTTGAGCAGTTCGAATGTGAATACCCAGTTGCTTCGCTGCGGCTGATGCACTCATGCTCTTGTCAATCTTCAGATCAAAGAATCGAACCTTATCCTGGACAGTATAGCGCACATAATCACGTTTAACATTTGCCTCTTTCATATGAATGTTGTCATCTTTTGGTCTATCTATCTGCATTGGGAAAGCGGATGAAGGGTCACTGGAGGTCACATTTTTCAAGTATTCACTATGAGTCGCAATCGTCTCAACAATATACTCCATGGGGTCAGGGCCGCCATTCTCATCAACGACGTTTCCATGCCCATCTTTAAACAAAAGTATTGTACTCATATTAAGTGCTAAATGTTAAATGTTAAAGAATTGAAGAACAAAAAAATTACACCCAAAGAGAAAAGGTCTGCATTCTATATTAACTATTGATTTTATTTACATGTCCTGTTGGGCGCAAAGTAATACAAGTGTCCACCCGGATCAGATCAATCCTTGAGGAAGTATAACATAGAAAAAAAACCCCTTTCGGAACAAGGGTAAAAAGGTAGAAGGGAAATTAAGGAAAGGTACGCGTCAAAAAGCTATGAAATCAGAAGAAATGCGTAAACCAAGTGACAAGGCTTTGGCCAAGAGGTCTGTCAGTTGGGATCAATGTATAATGGTATAATTGGTCCAGTTTGTGTAGAAGCGAACATATGACTGGTCAACGATGGATCAATGAGAGACCGGTACTTTTAGAAAGGGATGGGCGTATTGGCAGCATGTTTAGAAGAAATGATGGGGGATCTGCAGTAGACCTTGGCATATAAAGCCGTCGGTGCATATCTAGACAGGTAATAGCGTGTCGCCGGGAAAGGGTCCCATCAATTTTGACTGCCTGCGACATTGCTTGTTGGAATCACTGTAAGCTAGAGAATTAAGTCAACTCGCAAAGCCATTTCACTACACTGCGGTCATGAGGGCATGTAGCTGGGGATTGATATATAATGATATTTCTGGTCTATATCATGTCAAAACGAGCATATAATTGGTAATCGGCAGGTCTGGAGGACAATTGGTACAACTAGAAAAAGACATGGTATGTCAACAGCATGCTGAACAGGAACGGAAATGGATATGATACAACGACGGCTTGGATGGCTATCGAGAGAGCCAATAGGCTAACACTCAGAGAGGAACCATTAGAAGCTGCATATACCGAATTTTTCCGTTAGTTTGGCGTTCAACAGCATTTAGATGGTGCCAACGCAAGCACCCATTCATACTATTAAGTCTGCTCTTCTTGGATCCAAGCTGCAGCCATCTGGTATGTAGTTAATGTATCATGCTCTTTAGATTTCACATTGCTTGTGCCTTGCTAGACTTAGCTATAATAAAGCAGCCCCAGACGATCTTTTGGCTGCTTTTGATCCTCGTTTGTTTGTCAACCTCTTCATGGAAAGTGTACTAGATACGGTAAGTGCCAGCGTGTTTGCATTTTAATATAAGAAGAGTATACTCATTAGAGTGTTTGGTGCTAAAAACGGCGTTGTGTTCAGCACGAAAATTATTGACAGCTGAACGAACCTTCTTTCGTCACGTAAAATTCACACTCTTACAGCGTCGTCTTCCGTAACATGAACTGATACCAAGAATTCCGTAACATAATGTTCTTCCATTTCAAGCAACGTCAAATTCGCCTTGTTGGTTTTGCATGACGCTCATTTTAAAGGTAATCAGTCAAAAAAGGTTTTAGCATCTTTTTTCTAGTGATAAAATATCAGGTACACCAGCGTAGTTTAAATCTAGAGCATGTAGCAAGTTTCATTAGCATGGCGTCACGCTAATTGACTTTCTAATGCATTTTTCTAGTGTGTGTGTGTATATATAACGTGGGCCTTAGGATTTGCGACATTCATTCTGTAATAAGCCTAGTATCCCTGGGCGTTTTCTTACCTTTCCATGCATCCGGACATTGAAAATAAGCAACAGTGTTACGTAACGGTTGCACCAAAAATGGACATGTTCAATAGCACCACGTGGCAGTATGATGATTATCTAATCCGCAGACTTCAGAAAGCCCAAAGAAAATGGGTAAAGAACATGGTATAGGTCGCTCAAAAAAGCAGTGTCTGTCGTAGGATGTTTGATTGTCCGCTTTGTTTGTCTCTTCATCGCTACAGCCCTCTTGTACTACTTCGGTTATGACATTAAAACAAGAGAAACAGCACGCGAGAGTAGCCAGACCGACAGCTTGCATCGCGACCTCGCTCGACTGCTTTAGGAAGGCAGCGATGTCATGGACAGATGAGTGTCATTCCACTTTGCGATGAAGACGTAATCAGGTAGTCGCTTAAAGTGCCACAGTTATGCGGACTTCATCTAATCATCACGCCGCTCATCCTCTCTACATGAGTGTCATTGACCTCTTTGGAAACCACCGAATTTCTGTTAAATGATGCTTGCAACGTCTTCTAAATAAAATCACAATGGTAGTAACCAAATTTTGCCTGCAACTTTTTAGCAAAGAATTATATTGACGCAGACTAATGGGTTGTGTTACAACACGAAACGATCGGTACAACGTCTTCTCGGAGGCGAGGTCGTCAGAATGTCGGCGTAAGAACCATTGATACCTCGAATAAAGTCTTTCTTCTTAGATTTCAAGAATGCGAAGCGATGGCGATGGAAAGTCTTAAACAATCTACACCTTTTTTCCCAACTAATGTCGCGTTTAGCGCAATTTTATAATAGCATTTTACACGCAGAAGCAACATCAGTTCCTGAAAAGCGCGTATACAAGAAATGAGATCAGTTTTATTTTTGACAAGATTTCATTGAAAATAACTAACAAATTGACATAATGAACGTTCCCTTCCACAAGTTGCCTTTACTTCAAGGCAACAGGATGGGGATGGGCGCATATATCGGCAATATGAAGCAACCGCTAACCAGATGAACCTTGGTTTACCATTAAGAAGTCTCTGAAGAACTCAAAATGTACGTCATAACAGCAATCGTCGTTTCGCCATGTTTATTTGGGATAGGATAGTAGATATTGAAATTTGATTACCATAGCTCCCTTGACCTAAATATTCCTGTTAACAATTGCATTCTGCATGCGGACAGTTGGGTTATGACCTACTCGGGTTTGAACATAGAAATTTACCCTACTGTTTCAAGAAAGCCTAACAGTAGTGCTATGGTAATAGCCACATGCGTCCCCTTGGTCAGCAGGTGCAGAAACGTAGCCTTTTCCTGGCTCTGAAAACCTTGTATCTCCGTTAATATTCTCGGATCCCAAAAAAGAACAAGGCGCGTCTACATTGAATAGGTAGAATATGTAAGAATAGGAAACAGGTGCTTTCTTTAATTCACCTGATTTTTGAGGTGACGTCGAAATAGCGATCTGGGTCTTTCTGTTCATGGATTGGGGATCAGATCAGACTGGTTTTCCGGTGCAGGTTACCAAAAGGGTGGGCGCTGTTTCTTTCTTTCATATGATCTGCTCCGCTTATTTGGGCATAATCGGGATTATTCACTAGCATGCTTTGCATTGAAACGTCAATAATTCGGGTGATCCAGTTACTCCGACAGCGACTAAATCCTGTAGACCCTCTAGCACATGCATGTGATGGCTTATAAACCAGAGAAGAGACGAAAATCAAGTAACCAGCTTCAACAATGTTCCTATAGATTTCATTTATTTCAATAAAATATTGAGCCAATAGTAACTCCTATGTGTGATTTCATCAACGGTATTTCATTTTCTACGAGCCAAAAGAAAAGCAGTGAAAAGAGAGAATATCGCCACGGTCATTTCCTAAGGTTCGGGTCGGATGATGAAAATAGGAAAAAAATAGGCTGGCTTTGCCGTTGTCATAGTTTCCTTTTTCTTTATGTCTTTTTGATATAGAGAAGCAAAAAAGCTCAAAAAACCCTGATCGGTGGGTTTAAGCTAGGACCCTTAAAATTTAGCTAATGGAGCGGGTAAAACTGGTTCCCGTTTTCCAAAAGCGTCAAGTCCAAGTTTCGTACCTTTTTTTTCCAATGAAGCGAGAAGGAGGGAGGGGCGAATATCCTCTTCGTTCGCTCTCTCGTGACTTCAATACAAAAAGTATAAGATGGTTTTTTTTATAAAGTGAGCGGTAATAAAAATGGGTGGCAGCGAATGAATGAATAGCGGGAGTTGATGATCGACCGAACCTAACAAGAAAAAAGTAATGATGTGGGGAGGGCTTATTCATTGGCTTTGTATCAATGGGTCTCAGCAGGCGATTGATTGGTCATACACTAAATGTGGTATCCTCCCGCGGCGTTCCACGCTCCAATTTTTTTTTTCGATCGGACGACAAAGTTTTTTTGGGCGTTACAAAATAAAAAGTCGGGAAGTGGCTGCAGAATGGAGAAACCTCTTCCCCCCCTTTCTCCACCCACTTCCCGCAAAAAGTAAAATGAACGACTTTGATTATCCAAAAGATACCACCAGGAACTCGTTGTGTCACCAACAACAAGACCCATTTCAGATCCTCTCTCGAAAACCTGAATCCTCTTCTCCTCCCTTGACAACAGCAGAACCATGGAAAAACCCGGCTACGAATCCTGTTTCTTGCGATCTTCAAGATGTCATCCTTTACTATCAATCTCAGCCAGATTTACTACGCCTTATCTTGTTAAGCAAAGTTGAAGAAGATAAACGAAGAGCTGAAGAAGCAAAACTGAAGGCCAAAGAACTGGACCTGTTGTTACTACAGCAACAACAACAACCACAGCAACCACAGCAACATCAACAACCCTTCAGCCCGGATTCTGTTTTGTCCTCCAATATGATTCCCAACATGTTGTCTCATTTTCAGGAACGGCGTGAAAGTTCAGATATCATGATGGATTCTTGTGCCGAATCAAACGGCAGCCCTCGGCGCGACTCTGCTCTAGGTTCTTCTTTCGATGGAGGGGATGATTTTGATGATCGAACCTTTTCACAAAGCCCAGCATCGATACTCCATATGGCTAGGTAAAGTAAAAAAATTTTTCCATACCCCTTTTTTTTGTCCGTGTGTGTCTTTTGTGTTAAACAAAAAAAAAATGATGATAGTTTCTCACAACCAATGATGGCACTCAATGGGCCCAAGTCAACAATTGAAGATCAGCTTTCCCCGCCCCCTTACGGCCATTCGTTTGACGAACACACATTTCAGAGCCCGATCCAGATGGAGCCCGAATCGAGCAGCAAAGAATCACGTTGTTATCCTCAACGCCCTAGACGGAGAAGAGAGATGCAAGCAATCACTAAGATCGTAGAAACACGCGAACACCCTTATAATGATGGTTATTTCTGGAAAAATAACGGAAATACCATACAGAAGAAAACAGGCAATAAGAGTGTGTATTACAAATGCTCCAACAGTGGCAAGGTAACACATAAGCACATATATTGTATCTCAGACATCTTACACTTTTTGTTTATACAATTAGGGTTGCCCAGTCAACAAAACAGTGACATGGAAAGACAATGGTGAATACCTTATCAAATACAGAGGTGAACATTTGCCAGATTGTGGCAAAGTCCAACGGATTATCGACATGTAGAACTGGATAATCACGCATGTACATAACAAAAAGAAAAAAGAAATACTCTGAGCAGATACGCAAGGCAAACGAAAAGAAGGAACAACAATGAACAAACAATGGAAAAGGATCAACAGCAAACCAACCATACGCTCAATACTCGCGAACCCTTTGGTTTCCATTCCTCACTCCCTCCCCATTCTACACATTATACAAAGCATATACAAACCATTTCTTTTTTTCTGTTCTTCTTCTTTTCTCATCAACTTCCCCCCTCTCTCTCTCTTTCTCTCTCAATCACTTTTTTCTCTTTTCAAACATTTTATACACTCAAGCATCCTTCATGTAGAAATAATTTGCTTTTTATTTTTTTAAAGAACCCATCCTCAATTCTCCAACTGGATTGGAAAAACTTAGCAGCAATAGATGATATAAAACAATAACGGAAACTGTATTATAAAGTAGAAAAGGGTTTGTATACCATCTGATTCTATTTTCTCAATCCAATTTCAGAAAAAAAAGAAAGAAATAGGCTTTTAGGGTTGAAAGATTGCTCCGACCTCACTCACGCCAGCCAACAAAGTCATTCGACGCGATGGTTTGGTCGTGTCACTCCATAAATTTTCCACTTTTACGAAACTGGCGCATGCTAATTCTAATCTCACTTTTTGCTGGGTCCAACTGGTTCTATGTCTACCAATTCCAGGTCTATAACGGCGCTAATTAAATCTCAATGCACGGTCGCACCATCAACAACTTTGTGTACTGGTGGTATCAGATCTTCGGTGCCGCCTTTTTCGGATGCTTAATGGACTGGGAACGCCTGGGACGAAAAAAAAGTAGAGCGTGCATCGGCAATTCCAATTGCTCTCGTCACCCTTTCTTCTTTATGAATCGGTTGCATTTTCATTCTGAGATACTTCACACATAAGAAATATCCGTGGATCCTCAAATCAAAGAAATAGAGATCGCATCATCCAGAATACCCGGGCTTGTGCGTCCTGTACGCTCTGTTTGGTTTTGCCGACTTCAATCTACCAAGGCTTTATCTACTGACTTAGCGGCACCGTGACCAACGATACCGAACTTGCAAACCGTTTCAGTAGCTTCTACAGAACCATTCAGAACGCTGCAAATACCATTGCCTCTCAGGTCGATGTGACAGGGGCACGCCCTATATGAGATGATTGGCTATTACCTTTGCCACTAATGCCATTGGTCTTCTTTTGACCTATGTTGTCTTTTCGACAGTAATGGATGTGACAATCGAAGAGGTAGAACTAGCCATTGAACAAATGGTGGGTGACCGAATCCATAACATGGACGAAACGAGTCTGTCCCATTTGTCCCCGTACGACGACTAGAAAAGCAAGCATTTGTTAACTAGTATCTTTTTCTTCTTCGCTCTCTTTATATCTCTAAAACCCTTTACGTTTGTACTCATATATTGGCTTATTTTTAAGCTTAAAACTATTTGCATGCAAGCAAAATCAAAACCATTTATACCCATTTCATACATAACTTCCACATGTCAAACTATGAATCCTAGCTTCATTTTCTCCTTCTCTTTACCCTATGGAAGACTGCTCGCGCTTTCGACCGAGAGGAAAAGAACGTTTCTTTCCCGGATCGTGCTGTGATTGAGATTAACTTTCCCATTCGGCGTGGTACAAAACCACATGCGAAAGCAGGTACCCTCGAAGGAATTCGCAAAACATAGATCGATCTGGCCCACTTTTGTTACATGGGGAACCGGTCATCGGGAACCTCTCATTCGAGCCCTGAAAAGGCAACCATGTTCTTTTCTTGTGTTAGAGACAAGCCTTAAATGACACTTGAATAGCGTACCTTTTTGCTCCTATTTGCTAACAGTATAGCAGCTAATCCTGTAGCCCTTGTCGCTTCACTGCATATTGAGTTAAAAAGGCGATTTAAATGTAGCGAATGAATACAAAGAACTGACATTCAGGGGACCATAGACAGAAGCAAACCTCAACTAGTGTGGAGTTTATCGACTACTGCGTTAAGCTAACTTTATTTGAGGTCCGTGTCGGGACCGTTTGGTTAAAAAGCTTTAGTTTCTTTCCCATGGCTAACAGCTCTTTAACAAATCCATGTTTCACATCAGCTATAAGCGCAACAAGTTTCATCACAGCTTTCATGATCACAAATGTAAATATGATATCAAACTTCTTCTCCTCATTCTCCCCACTTTATCTTACCTTTCATAAAGAACCATATAAAGTTAGATGGTCAGTTCAGGAATATATCTTTTCCGTAGAACTTGGTCACTACATCTACGTCAGATCACCCTTTTCCTTTCCAATGTCGGAGAGCAAAAAAGGCTTACCTTTTAACCATTGAGAATCTAAGTGTTTGCAACCGCATAGTCAGTGATTCACTAAGCTGCGATAATGCATTATTTATCCTGTCCACTCAAGTTTCTTGTTTTACCTCGAATTCTCTTTTCCATTGATGAAATAACCTCATCGCATTGAGGGAACCTCTATTTCATCATATTAAATTATTTTTCTTATCCCGGGGACCTTCCCACAAAATGAAAAGTTTAGCAGATCTTGTTCACTTTCCAAAGAGAGCAAGCATACAAGGAGAGTGTGGGTCAGTGATTAAGCCGGAGCAAGAGGATCGTACAGTGGATATCCTCCGAAGTAAATAGAAGAGCTGTTTGATTTAGTGATTGAAGAAGGATGAACGGTAAAGGAGGTAGCGCTACTTACGGGTATAAACGTTCGAAGTGCTCAACATCATAAGAATCATACAATCGGGGTGAAAAAAGACGTCCAGCTGGAGTTCAGAGCAGGCCTTGTGCTAGATGCTATGGTAAGCTAAATAAAGCTCACTCTCAGGTTTTTGTAGGCTACGTTGAGAGGAATCCTATTGCTATTCTGACTGACATAAAGAGAAGCCTGTGTGAGGCGCTCCAAGGCTTAATTATGCCAGAATCAGAATGCATATACATTTAGTCAATGTCCCGTACATCTTTGAAAAGTTGGAAAAACTTCCTGCAGCAAAGGATTCTGACCGTGCAATAGCTTTGAGAAAGGAGAAAGCTGGAGTGGGAAAAGATGCAAGATTTGGACTTTACTATGAAAGGCGTCTTCATCGATGGAGCTGTTTCAGTATTCATACTCAAAGAAATTGTGATCGTTCTTTGAAAGGAACAGCAGCAAAAGGCATCGTATCAACTGGAAAGGGAGTTACAATCATTATGTTAGGTGCCATATTGAGGCAGAAGTGATAGATATAACTTCGAGAAAGCCTCAGGCTACATCTGTGTCCAAAAAGAGAGAGCTTGACGGAAAAGAAGCAAAAACAGTTCATGGTCGGATTGGTACACGAACAGAACACTTCCTGGCTTATATGTTTAATGTAATGGACGTGCTGGATAAACATAATATGAAAGGCCATTATATCGTAACAGACAATTCTCCAATACATGCGCCAGCAGCTGTGCGCGAGCTGATTGAGGTTATAGGTTATAAATACCTGTACTTACCACCCTATTCCCCGTTTCCAAATCCCATTGAAGAATTTTGGTTAAAGATAAAAACAGGTATCAAAAGAAATGCACTGAGGGCAGACGATCGACTCACAGATCGAATCTGTGATTCAGTAAGCAGAGTGCCCAGATCAGATTGCCAAGCCTATAACCATTCAATATCATTCTTTCGTCGTTGTAAAGAAACCTTTGAAGAAAGGCCAACAGATAAATCCTGGCTAAATATCGTAAACACTTATTATATATGAATCCCATACTTTTCACTCTGAATTACCATTTAACCTTGGACTACGGAAAACCGAAAGCAAAAGTACTTTTCAAAAGTTCTTTAGAGCATGGAACACCTCATAACGAGTGCATTAATCCTCATTTATCAAAGGCATCCTAATTTTTAATTTTGATGAAGTGTAAACAGCAGTTTGCGAGAAAAAGAGGATGACAACTTTTACTAACGGACCGTGAGTACAATTTGGCTTAAATAAAGTTTAAACCCAAAAATGCAGCTCTGCTCCGTGCTCTGTTTCTTTTACTCATTCATTCTAACCCTACTTGAACCGCTCCATTTCTTCAACATGGTTAATCCGTGGATACTCCTCTGCCTCGTCGAAGGCGAACCACTATCAAGAGCGTTTCCTGTTGAAATTGCACCGACAGCTATAGTCGGTCAACTCAAAGATGCCATCAAGGCTAAAAAGTCTCCCAGATTTGATGACATTGATGCGAACAGGCTCATGCTCTGGCTTGTTGAAATTCCAGAAGATATGAAAGGCTCTGCCATTACACTTGCTGAACTTGACGTGAACAGAGGGCTGACACGTCCAATGACACTCATTGCAACGCTTTTTCCAAAGCCGCCTAATGACCTGACGTACATCATCGTTCAGCGGCCCCTTTTTAATGGCCCAAAAAGAAGTCTTCCGCCTAAGCGGATAGTACCTGAGTTGCTGCGCATCATTGAAGAAGTAAGGCCAGATCACCGCAGCCATAGCGTGGATCCGAGAGATGCTGAAAAATTCCAAAGAAGTAAATTAGGCAGTTTTTACAAAAAACTGCTACCACATGTTACAACAGCTGACAGCATATATCTGCAAATGTTTGGAAATATGCTGGGCGAGCAACCAAAGTCAACCTATAGCACGACATTACTTAGCCTAGTAAAGAGCGACTTCGGTAATAACGCAGATCCCAATGTAATAACTTTGGTTGGTCGATCGGGTGCAGGGAAGACAGCAGCGGTGGTCGAGATGGCAAAAAAACACTTTGTTATATATATCATGTGTCACGATCCTGCTGCCGCCATTTCTCCGGGATTTAGAGACACGAACTTTGTAAACTTGCAAACGATGTCTAAGCTATTTGCGCAAAATTTCCAAACACACAAGCACCGGGAGGACTTATGGGATAATGATAGACGTATGATATTATTGGTACGAGAATGTGTCCAGATTGAGTTTTTAGCACGATTGCTATTTCTAAAGCTTCTTTTCCTCAACAATCCCAAACTCACGCCGGAGCAGTTCTTCCTTGAGCAGATCAATGGAGGGGTTATTACGATCGGTAAATTACTTCGTGAGATAGTTAGATATGATTACATGACGATCGATGCGATGTATTTAACGCTCCAAACGGATATAGTGGTAAACTATCTGAGAAAGCATCCGAAAGAGCATCAGGAAAAACGATGGTTAGTGGTTGCCTTAGATGAAGCTCAAATTTCAGAACAGAATATCTTGCCTGGAAAATTCATTGCACCAAATGCAGTATAATTGAGGATAGAAAATGGGTTGGATAGCGACGATCGGGTTAAGGAAGACTTTCAACGTGGATTTTGTACACCGTTACGTGCAGCACTGTGTAATGTACGTACAACGCTGATAGTCCTTGGAACTTCAGTATCACTGTTGAATGTAGACTCGGTACACTCTACCATTGCTAGGGAGACAAATTTTAAACCAGTTCTTCGCTTCCCATACTTTAACGAACGAAATCAACAAGATATATTATCGGATATAATCGATATATCTGACTGTACCCTCCCGCCAGCGAAGCGGCGTAAGCTTACAGGACGCCCTCGTTTTACGGTCAGCGTGGTCACGGAACTTTTTAAATGCCCCGACATTAAATCGAACAGCAAACAGAAAACTTTGGATAAGACATTTGATTCGGCAATTGAGACAGAAAAACCTGGAATAAGACATACGATACAACAACTGATCAAAGACGATAAGACCGGCGAGATTAAACGTCTGCTCGGCCGCACGGTTTTAGCTGATAAACTTCAGAGTGGCAAGATATCATTTGCAAGCACTTCTCAGACCGATTTTGTCAATAAAGCGTTGTGCAGTTTGCGATCAGAATATTATGACTTTCATTATGTGATGGACGAGCCATTGGTTGTAGAAGTAGCAGAAGAAGAACTGAAAATGTCAAATGTGGATCCTGTCTTTGTAGAACATCTTGATCAATTCAACCGGCTTATTGAAAACTTTGGCGTAAACTCAACAGCGAAGGGAGATATGCTGGAACCACTTGTTCGACGCTCATTACAATGTTTCAATGGCTTTGCTCTTACCGATCTTCCTTTTCTGAAAGGAAAAAGATTGCCTACATGGTGCAACAGACTTACTTCAAATTGACGAAATTAATACGGCATGCGGATTTGGATACAACGCGAATGGTATCAGGGCGGATCTCGAGTTCCTTAAGGCTCGTCCTCCAAACAAGATGTTGATTGAAGGACATGGCACACGCCAGGATGGAGCATGGTTTTTCAACAATCATTACGCGGGCGCTGTTGTAGTCAAGTTATGTACCCAACCTCTTACAGAAGCTGAGCACGAAGAAACCGAAAAATCTAGCGACATTCGCTGCAGGTTCTCTAGATGCAATGGTATCAGCTCGAGTCCACCATTGAAACAGATTCGAGGCGAATTTGAGGCTTCTGGCGTTCCCTCCGATATTAAGGGTATGCTCCGTATTCATTTGGAACTCCCCAGCGTGTACGGCTCTCGGCCGAATACCCATGTCGAAATGGATCCAACTACTGGTACTGAAAATATAATGGTGTATATCAACTCCTCGAACATGGATGAATTCTTTTAAAGGTATCAATGAGCATGCAGAGGAGATTCGCATTTTGAAGCAATTGCTTAAATATGTGATCGGTAAACCTTAATATCAACAATATAAGTTTATGTAAAGCAGTAGCTATTGGTTGTCCCAGTAGCCGTTTTCTTTATGCATTTTAAGCCAAGCACTACAGTAAACTGTCTCCGCAGATCTCCATATAATCTCCATGTCTCCGTGTATCTCCACATATATCCACTTTGTCTTCACGTTTCCCACGATATCTCGTCATGTTTATAGTTGAACCAGCTGGTGTAGCACGCAATCTTCAAGATGTTCCGAGTATCTACAACAATCTACTAGATTCTCAGGTGGCATTTCATACATATACATAAACAGTCAAAACTTTGTGTCCATCAGATTATATAAAGAGAAAAAATCTCAATTTTCCCAAAGGCTTTTCCTTCTGTGTTAGGACACGACTTGAAGACAAAAGCACCTTCTAGGGACATACCATGTGAACACATCCTCCTCGCAAATGTGCACAAATTGATAGACTTATCAAAAGTTGTGGTTGACAAGATCATGGATAACTTTGATCTTCCGGATGACTTTTCACGGGGAAAGCTGCCGACTACAATCAAACAGTTTGGATATTAGCTATTGTAGGGGAACTCACGTATGTTCCCTCTCGGAACGTTCCATAACAACTAAGGAGCCAGAGTACTATTAAGCAAGTAGCTTCAACGCCAACAAGAGAAAATTAAGCGTGCTGTACAAACACAAACCAATCGGCAAGAGGATTAGAGCAACGGCAAGCTAGCTAAAGTTTATAATATATTTGACTAACTATCTAATGACCGGAGCAATCAAGGATTTCAGATGGCTTTATAACGGACAATAGCGAGCAAGAACATCATGATCAAGATGAAGAAAACGAACATTATCAAGACGATGAAAAATGGTACAAACCTCACTGACAGTGAGAATAACATCAGCGAGAAGATGTCGAAACAGAAGTTAGGCTACCTCCAGTTGGCAAACGAAAGCGTCAGAAACTTCAGGAATCAGCTATTGGCCGTAGCAAAAAAAAATACTACCTGTAATATTGCAAAAAGTAGTTCAAAGCAATAAAATACTCTCCTACGCAAAATAATGTGGTTCTTTTATATGGGAAAACGTGAACCTTACAGTGTAAACCGGTAAATAAATACGTAAATAAGCGGCAGATGACGTGGGACAAATTTTACAGAAATGGATCTAGCGATCTCCAGAAGTCTCCAGCATGTCTCCAATAAAATCTCCAAATTACTTCCATTTACGTATTAAAATTGGAGATATTTGGAGATCTGTTGGAGAAAAACGTAAATTCTCAGGGGATTTGTGGAGATTATTTTCCGTAGTGAAGGTTCAACCCGGAACAAATAAAAGTTTAAAACTCTCATATGCAAATCCGTAGTCTTGTGTCTGTTTTTCGAGTTATTGATAGTTCAGGAAGTCCATCAGTTGGACGTAACTGGCATGCGGCTATCCGAAAAAGGCGTGGTACGTTTTAACGGTTTTCCGTAGATGGTTTTAGAAACACTAAAAGGCAGTTCATTGGTATAGTGTCCTATTGGTTGTTCTCAATATCGATATGGTCCTTCTCCTTTTTCTACCAGTTAAATACTAATCTATGTACTTTTGCAACAAACTTTATCCGTATTGAATCATTTCTTCAACAGAACCGCTAATGCCACGCATTTTTTCAGACATTTCTCCATCCTCCTGTTCATTACTATCATACTCACCATCAGAGTCATCGTCTGCCGGCCAGTCAATGTAATCCTCTTCTTTAAGATGACGAAGGATGGATGCCGTTATCGACTATATGTGACGGTCCATATCATGGCTTGACAAATAACAGTTGTATAGCCTGGTCCTTGTATTCTCTCCGCGACCGAATTCTGGTATGATATGGACTGATCTGTAGATGTTATCGACAACTGTCAAACAAAATTCCGTCATTGCATTGATTGATTACTGGTAATAGAAGGCGTAACCCTGTAGCATGCGCTTCGTTGACGGTACTGAATCTACGTGCAAAAGCGCAAGGCCAAATCCTGTTGATTGTACTTTGCAGTAAATAGGAGAAGCATTTGTCCGTAACATTGGCCACGTTGGAGATCAAGTAGAGCATAATCTTTTATGGTGTGCCCGTGAAAACTAGTGTGCACTCGGACCTTGTCCTTTACTATGATGCCATTATCATCAGCGATTTCTTGATCATAGAGTATCACTCGGCCCAAATCCTTGTGTTACTACTAATTGCATCTTAAGGCCAAAGTTTAATCTAATCTGCCAGATGGCAAAAGGATAGTAACTCCTATCATCAGTCCCCTTCTTTATTTCTAGTCTTCGCGATGGGTTGTTGACCTCAAGAGACAGATAGATGGAACAGAGAATATATAGAAAGAGAGAAAATAAATAAAGAGCGTTTCCTGCGGCTTTCTTCAGTCTAGTTTAAGAATGCCTTCCGCCTTCACATCGCCTAAACGATCGATGGCTTCCACCTGGACAAAATCCAATGTTCTTGGATTGATTCCTGAAATTCTATATTGGGTACAAAAGGCTGTGCCAACAAACTCTTTGGTTTTTTTATCCTTATCCATCAATGAGATGATAAAGAATTCAATGCCTTCCATGTTGGTCGTGGGAGACGAAGAAGAGGACGGGGCATCATCGAGCAACAAAGCCCATGACAATGTCCCCCAAAGCGTGCGGATAAGTCCCGGTGCCCTGCCCGTCCTTCTCTTTTTCACCTGCCATTCTTTCTCTTGCCATGCTAATTCTAAATGCGTCACCTTGCTTGTCTCAAAATGGGAGGGCGTTACGCGAAGATACCCCACGTTCGCTAGCGTTGTACTTGTTTCGTCCAGAGCCACGTTCACTTTAAGGCCAATTTCGTCCACGGTGGCCGCGGAATGAGCACCTGCCCCCTTGCTAAGATCCAGCGTCTCTATGTTCTTGGCGATCCATGCACTCTTGTCGTCCACATCGCCTCCTAAGACCTGATCCTCCTCCAACGGAAATGCAACCTCATAATGACCGGTGACCGTACCATGATTCTGTAGCGGAAAATGGGCCATGGTGTCTTCCCACGTCGTCGCTGCTTCTTGACTGAGTGTCAAACGAAGATAGAGGCTTAACCGGGACGCCTTGCTGCCGCGCGTATAGACGAATTTGATCTTTACGCCCGATGTAGCATCGACGTTTGTTTTGTACAGTGGCAAGTAGGCCTCTTTGGTGTTCACTGTCGTCGCTCCTGTTAATGACTTTAATAACAAGGATGTCCCGCTCATATAGGGATTCTCGTCGCTCAGTTCGCATTGCAAAGAAAAGCGGTCGGCAAGGGCAGGTTGACGATAGTCCAAGTTAGGAAGAAGACCTTGATGGGATAGGTGAGACCATGGCTGATCCAACACACGCTGAATTCATTGCACAGAGAGAGAGAGAGAGAGAGAGAGAGCGATCGATATGAGACATGGAGAAATCTTTTATCTATATTGCTAACTGTACCTTTCCTTCCCAGTAAAATGCAGAACCATATCCACGATCGAACCAAGTAATAAGATAGTCGTTTGGGATGGCTCGAGGCGCAGTGAAATCGGCGACACCGTTGCATCTCCTGTTTTAACCAAAGAATGAAGAAAAAAAAATAAAAGAGATGCAGCCGTTTTTTTAAGTATGTGCTCTGTCCCCTCTCTCTTTCTTTACTTTTTGATTGTGTCTGTTTCGGGAGCAGTTCCTTCAGGGTATTCAGAAACATCGCCTCCCATCCAAAGCAGTCGGTCATATAAGTCAAAGTTCTCTCGATCGAGTTTTTCATAGGTGTAGGCCATAGCGAACATGACTGAAGACGTGCCATGCTTGCTGCTGACTTCCACGCCCTAAACAGCCGCAAAATGGTTAACATCAAAGCGAATAAACGAAGGAAAGTACGGGTTAATTTTCCATTCCTTTTCGCCTTCTTTTCCTTATGCTCACCTTGTAGGTACTAAAGCCTCCTCCACCAAAGGTACATCGATGAGGCTCTGAGCCCCAAAGATCTATTCCAAAATAAACTTCTTCTGGGAATCGATCTTTGGCTAGATTTTTTGCATAGTATCAGCAATGTTTAAGAAGACCTTGTGTTACCTTTTTCTTGAAGATATTCTACCGCCTTTTTGGGGTAGGATTCCTTCCAGCCATAATTCAAGTAAATACCATCCACTACTTTGAAGAAGGGAAGGTTGTAATCGGTGATTTGGTTTTGATACCAAATAGTGCCGTCATTGGCCAAGCTATCGTACCAGATGATAGATGAATCAGAGATCTCTTGATGTATTTTCTTCGTCAGATAAGCAAGTAACCTTTGGGCCCAAAAAAGAAAAAAAGAAGACCAGATTTTTCCCATTGAGAACTTTGTTTTTTTTTTTTGGGCTGTGAACCTATTCTTTTCCTTTCAACTTACTCAGTAAGCCTTGCTGTTTTGATTTCGGCAGAAATCTCCTCTGACTCATCAAACCATGCTTCCACATTAAATAGCCAACCATCGAATCCATAGAATTTGGCAATATCAACTAGAAAAGAAAACAACGGTTTGTCAGCCCAAAAAATACGAAGAATAGGGTGAAGCTTTTGTAGGTAGCTTTTCATATCTTACCAAGCTTATCAGCGTAGAAAGTGCTCCATGGCTGCTGAGGGCGCACGGCACTTTCATTCCCCGGTGGACCATTTAAAAACTCTTCCAGTTGACGCTGACCTTCTTCATGTTCGAAAATGACGGTACCAAGACAAGATACACCGTTTCTATGACAAGTATTCACCCAATTTACTGTTGGAATGGTGATCAATGCATGAGAAAAGCTATGATTCCTGACATGTTTAGTTCAAGCATGACCATGGATTTACTGAAATAGACTCAACTAGATAAACAAATCAGCATAAGCTAGATATTGACAGTTATAAATCGTCTTTTCATCGTTTCCTTGGACAGAAAAATCCTCTGCGTAGCCTGATATGAAAGTAAACGGTCATGTCAAAATTCCCTTTTCTTTTCTTTTTTTTTTTACCTCCTTTAAAGTCGTGACAAAGCATCAATTTTGGTCCACTCATTTTTGACCGTTTCCCACGAGACACACTTGCCACATTGAATAGATCTTTGCTGTCAGGTTTCCAATCTTTCAATTCTTCTATTTTATGAAGAGGCGCTGATTTAGGCAACTTGGTGTCATGCTTTTGTTGCAAGGAGAGAGAAGGCATTAGTTTAGCTGTAGGCGTATTTCCTGTGTCATTTCTTTTTTAAGTTATTTAAGCCGTGACTGGAATCCATGAATGGAAAGCATCTAGCCAAGTAGTTTGTGTCACCGTTATCGTAAGCAAACAATGCTACTTCCAGTGCATAATGTTCATGGGAATTGACGTTGCTCTTGCACAATCGCTCTTTTTTTTTTCTTACTTTATGGCTAAAGATTGTGCCATCATTGATCAGCTACTGATCCTTTACTACAAAGGATAATAGCTGTCGAGTGGATATTGCTCTATTGAGTTGAATCACCCATTTACCCGAAGGCTCTTAGACTTAAGCAAGAAGGGCAGGGCTAATAAGACGAAATGTCAAAACAGTGTGTAAATAATAGAGAATCATGAGCGGAACCCAATTGCCACGCTGCTATTGCGCATTGTTCATCCGAAAGTAGTCATTTGCGGAGGACCATGCGTGACATTAGAAGCAAAGTATCTAAGGAAACCTAATGATAGGCCCGCCTGCAACTCCTATATGAATGAAAGCAGCACTTGTGCTTTATTCCGAATTGTATTCTTCTAAACTGCATTTTCCGTTCCGACACACACCCCAAACATTGACAAAAAATATGTCCGCCCCACATTCAGATCCATCGGGTCGATTCTTCCTACGAACTACACCATCGGATCCTGTACATTCGTGTTGGCAGCCAGCGATATTTCTCGGTTGCCGAATACAAACTTCTCCCTCTTCGTGGCCTTGTTCTTCCGAAAAGCCCGGATCGTCGGTAGTTACTGTCCAAACGATGCGACGATGGTCATGGTCGCCGTTGTCTTGCATCTCTCCTTTTTCGGTTGCTGCATAGACTGAAAGCGTAAAACTGATACAGAAAGCAAGTTGTACAACGGATAGGCGCATGATTCAATGTTAGGACCAGAAAACAATCGCCATCCAGTGACTCGCACATTTGGTGTTTTTATAGTCACTGCAAGCCTGCTAAAACGTTCCTTGTTTTAATATCCATGTAGGGAACAAAGCCAAGGATTTCCACGTATTGGTTTCTAACGACTTTAAGAAAAATAAGACACAGGGGTGCACATGTATTTTCTACACTAACTATTCATTGGGTATTATTCCTTTACGGAGAATTGTCCTTAACAAGGGTGGCACTGAAGGTAAAGAAATCGTTTTTTAATCGACCAAAAACACAAGAGATATCAGCAAGCATATAAATTAAGCGATTGAAAAATAAACAAAGAAAATGGCGCCCATTGTAGTATTGCTTTGTATAAAGGATGATAGAATCTTCCCAGAACATAAATTAGAGAATCCAAGTACGCATAGACGAGATCCCTGATATTGATCAGGACAGAATTAAGGATACAATTGCTTTGCATTCGAATGCTGAAAATGCACGAAAGTACTGTTGATGAAGCCTATCCTTGGATGTGAGCCTCCGTCAACGATTAAGTTGTGTTCATCTTTACGTGGAAAAAGGCTGGGAAGGAATACACAACACGACATGATATGACATGTCCAAGTCAAATTTCGGCTATCCAGAGTAAAACAATGTAAGATGTCAGTCTCTCATGCTGTCGTGCTAGGCGGAAAGGGAGCCAACCGAACTCCGGATGGGAAGTTACGACATCATGCATCAGTTTCATAAAACCCTCGGTCCGGTTACAATCGGGATATGCTTATTCTTCATATAAATCATGCACTAGTCCCCTTGCAGCAAGAGAAAAGAAAAAATCTGGTATGCAGCCGTTGAAAGCCCTTATTAGACAAGGCTTTTAGATCGGAAAATTACAGAGTTTTTTACCAAAGAAAATGAAGAGCTTAAACACAAGATGTTATAAGCCAAAGTTTTTGCAAATGATGGCTGGTTAGAAAGCGTAACTTAGATAGACTTGTATCATATTTACCACTCTCTTGCGAATGAACACCAATTAAGGTCGTTACAAAAGTTTCTACATCAATTTATGCATGTGAAAGGCGCCATGGCATTCCTGGTAGGGTACTATACTATCTCACAGGTCGCCTACTTGGGATGGCAAATACAATGAGGACAAAGTGCTATGGCTCAATACGAAGTGCCGGTATTGGAGACGGTCATTTAGACAAGTTTGAGGAAAATAAAGACAAGGGATGAGACGTATTGAAATTGATGAAGAGCAGCAGAGTTGTATTTTTATTTTCTTGTAGTATATAAAGAATGATCTGGTAAATTACCCTAAAGCCTATGGTACTTTGTCCGCTGCAAGACAAAGATAACCCGAGACTCATTGTATTATTACAGACATACCATACTTCTCAGTGAAATTGCACAGCTAATGCAAGTAAAAAAAAAAAAAAAAAAAAAAAAAAAGAAGGATGAGACTGTGTGTTTTGTTTGTATGACTTGGGATATGTATCTTAGCATACTTGTCATGACGACAAACGGCAAACGGTAAAGAGGGGGCGCCCTTGCCTCCTTCCATTTATGGGATGAAGAGACGCTTTGACTCACATTAGATGTAAGTTTCCATTGGATATGATCCAACGGTATTGAAAAAAGAAAGAAAAACTTGGTTCAGGTTATGGTCCCCGCATTTTGTCAGGACTGAATTGAGCAAAACGTGGATGATCCCAATCCGTTATGCCTTGATTGCATATTATTGCCGGGAAAGGATCATGTTGTTTATGATTGTTCGTGTTAATGTGGGGTTACAAGCTGTATAAATTTAGTTCAATTTCATATAACGACGAATAGATGAAACAAAAAAGAAAAAGAAACAAAAAGGACCATTAGTAATTCTTGCAACCCTAATTTCCTTTTCTTTATTCTTTCAGTAAACAAAATATGACTCATTGGGATGATGGGAGTTTTTTTATAGCTAAGAGAATGAGTTTGATGTGTATTGGTTTTTGGGGACGTATGTTATAAACCCTATTAAGCCCGCCGGACTACATAACCCCAAAAAACTGACCCCGACTCTTTTCTTTTTTTGGGCTGTTCAAAGAATTTGGGAATCGATTTTCGGATTTTTCCCCTATCGTTGTCCTTACCAGCCGCAGGTGCCCCTCCCCCTTCCTATACACACACACACACTCACTCACTCATATACACACACACACACACCAAATGTTTGCTACCCTTGAGTTACCTTTGAGAGGTATGGCTTGTATATATTTCCCCAGACTTTGTATAATAAACCCTTTTTTTAACAACCTTGACCATGACCCAACAGATGACAGTAGGCATAAACGTCTTAAAGTCGGCCGAGCTTGCCATCCATGTCGAATGAAGAAAATCAAGGTAAAATATCAAGGAAAACATCATCCATCTACCCCATCCTTTGGTATTGATCAAAAAGCTTTTCTTTCTATGAAACTTTCTTCTGCATTCCCCTTCCATAGTGTGATGGCAAGCAACCTTGCATGCAGGTAAAAAACGGACATTCTCAATCCTGGTTTGTTTCTTGTTCTAACTGGATTACAAACGACTCTTGTAGTGTAAAGGTGTCTATCCTCAAATATACATATACCCTTTTCATATTGTTATAATACCTATATGATCCACTTACCCTTTATTTCTTCTTTCTTTTTTTTTTTCTTTTTTCTTTTCCAGCTCGACGGAGAAAGTGCTCGTACCTGAAGAACACAGACGAAACTTACATTAAACTGGAGGCGAACAACGATACGTCCTTATCTGACAGCTTTATCAACGATATCACAGAGAATCTGCAATCTCAGAGTAATCATCGACAACATCAACAGCAGCAACAGCAACAACAACAACAACAACATACATCGTCCGAAGAGAAGATTTTTGCTGTCAATAAACCAGACAACTTATTTGCAAGCACTTCAGAAAAATCACATAATGACAATCAGCAGCCTTTCACCCGGGCAGATAAAATGATTGAACAATTGACAGACGGCTTGATGCAATTGACGCTTCATCAGGACACATCCAAGTTCCATGATAATGTGACGCCTTGGCGGAATTATGGTGACTTTGTGCGATGGACGCCTGAACCGGATCTGCCAAGCTACTATACCGCACCGATTGATATGCCCCCACGGCAGACACAGGAACATCTGATCCAGATTTTCTTTACCCATTGTCAACACGTTTCTCCCACCATTTCACGACGCATGTTCTACGATCAACTTCGTGTCAAAGGTCCATTAATCACGCCCCTCTTACTGAATGCTATATATGCGCACGCGGCGAAGCACAGCGACGACCCTGCGTTTCGATCCCAACCGGATAAACCTGCCACGCAAGGCGACATTTTCTATAATCGCGCACGAAGGCTGCTCGACGATTTCCTTGATGTACCTCGCCTCAGCACCGTCATTGCGTTGCTCTACATGGCCTCGTACGATTACGATATGACAGAAAGCGGTTCAAGGATTCGTTCCAGCCGTACATGGATGTACAGTGGGATGGCGGTTCGTATGTGTCTCGAGTTAGGTTTGCATACGGCAAATTACAGCAGCCAGATGTCGCAATTCGATGTAGAACTTCGTAAGCGCGTGCTTTGGACTTGTTATGTCATGGATAAACTGGAAAGCTGCACGATGGAACGGCCATGGATGTTAAAATCCAAGGACATTGCCTTGGATTTCCCTACCCCGCTTCCAGAAGATGATGGACAGGAGCGTTTGGTGATGGAAGGCTTTGGTCAATTATGTCGGCTGATGATCCTTGTGGAAAAAGTGATTCATTTTATTGCTTATGATACGAAAAACCGGAATATTTGGACGATCCATGAGGAAAATCAAACGTTGCAGTTTCTGGAAGCGATCACACAGTGGCGGGGCATGTTACCGGACGATCTGAAATGGACGCCTTCTTCGGGTCAGTATCTGAATATGCCAGCCTCGGCGGTGGTGGTCAATCTGCATTTAATATGCTATGATCTGGAGTTGTCTTTGTTGATGTGTTGTCGCTTCCAAGAGGAACGGTTACATCGTACGCGACGACGCTCGTTGGCGAATACGATTACGCACATTGTGTCACTCACTGTTCAGCATCATCGCTTGATGTATACGTATGCGCTTTCCACATTTTCGGGGATATTTGCTGCGCTTACGCACGCGGCTGATTTTGATCATCCCGTGTTGGATGTGGCGACGGAAGCAAAGATGCAATTTCGGAAGTGTTTGGAAGACGTCCGGGCCATTGTGGAGAGAGTGCCTGTTCGGGATATGCGAAATTTCGCCCGGTTGGTTGATTTGACGCTTCAACCACAAACCTCCTTGGCCACGACGAGTAGTTCTTCCTCTTCTTCCGGTTCATGCAATTTTGCCACGGCGTTTTCTGCGATTAGTGACCTTTGTCATAAGGACGGGGAGTCTGTTCAGCGTGTGTTAACGCCTGATCCAAGTTTGTTTTCGGATCATCATGATGCTGTGACAACGACGGCGGCGGCAATGCTGGATAGTTCCAAGGCTTTACTGGCCACGACGTCTGTTACATTTCCTACTGTTTCACCGACAACCCGACCTTATGCTTTCATTCCTTCTCAATTTGCATTCGATCCGTCTTGTGTTCCTGGTCCCATCACTACTAGCGCCACGACCGTTTCTTCCTCCTCTTCCTCCTCTTCCGCGGCGGCGGCTGCGGCGGCTGCAGCTGCTGCTGTGGGTGCTGTGGGTACTCCCGTGACGGGCGCCGAGCTTGCCAACAAGAATATCGAACCTGCGGATTACACGTTTGAACTTATCTCTGTGGCGGATGAATGGGCCCGCTCCCTTATTTACTAAATCATAACAAAGCATTATGCATTCCTCATCTCAAATGTCAGGAGAAGATAAAAAAAAAAAAAAAAAGAAAAAAAGAAAGGAGGAGGAAAGGGAACGGAAGGAAGAAAAGGAAAAAAAAAAAAAAAAAGCTTCGATCGACAAGTTAGTTATAGACGTTTCTATCTTTATATAGATACATACAACTCGCATACACATACAAACAGAAAGATAACAGCAACCAAACACGACAGCGAAAGCAACTGAGCAGCAAAGTACAACGATCATTCATTATCACGATAACACCAACACCAACAATCAACAACAACAACAACAACGACGAAACCTGATGTGTCATGTCTATTTTTTTTTCCTTCTCGTTATTATTTCTTTTGTTTCCGCATCATTTAATCCCCAAACTTTTGTTCTGTGTAAATAGATTAAAGATAATGGCATGTGCAGTACAGTTTCCTTTCTTTTTTTATATCGGAAAGAAATGAAAGAGAGCAATGGGCGTTTTACGGACCAGTTTATCATAAAAAGAAAGAGGTTTCTTTTATTTAGCGATGGGTTGGGGCATTGGGAGTACAACATCTTTGTTGTGTCAATTCTTATATTATGGTTGAATAAGATCGTCATCCTGCGTCTTTATTTTGCTCCTCTTATTCTCTCTCTCTCCCCTGTCCATTTTACATGTATGCGTGGAGAGAGTGTATAAGCGAAAGACAGTGTTTTGTTCTACAGACGGATCCTTTTTCAAGTCGGGGCGAAATGCGAACAGATAATATATAAAAAGGATACCTCATATTCCAACCCAAACCCTTTTTTTTCTTTGTTTGCTTATCCTTACTAAACATTACTTTTTCGCTTTGGCCCTTCTCTTTTCCTTCTTTCTTTCTTTCTTTGTTTTCCTTCTAGTGCCTATTGATGTTGTATCTGACATTGGTATCCTCGTTGTTATCCTATACAACGGTTTGTTCAGCTCTTACAGGCCGGTTTATGCAGGTGACAGGTACAGTGATTTCATATTTTTTTATATTTTCCGCGTCTCTCTTTCTTTTTTTTACTTCACCCTTTCATCTTTCATCCCTTATTTCCTGCCTTAAGCTTCTTATCTCTCTCTCTCTCTCTCTTTAAAGTAAAAGCATTGACCACCCTTTGAACCTTTCTTTTTTGGCAACTGCTTTAGATTTTCATCTTGATCCCCATTATGCTGCTGGTACAGATCCGGCTACATGGTGTCATCGGAAAAATCCTGATCAACAGGAACTGAATACGGCTGGACCATTTGGTACTTTGAGCAGTAAATGTGATGCTCCTCCTGCACTGGTACAAAAAAAAAGAGAGAGAACAGGATAATGAGAAGGAAAACAAAAATGACACTTAAACTTATGTATCTCTAGGTGGAGGCATCCTTTGCATTTATGAAGAAACAGCTTCAAGATATTGATTTTATTCTTTATACCGGCGATTCTGCTCGTCATGTAAGTAAATTAGAAAAAAATATGACATTCATTGAATAAGGGGGAAAATTCCAGAATCGTGATAAAGATGCCTTACCCAGAACTGAGCAAGAAGGAATCGAAGCTCAAAAACGAATTGTGCAATATTTTGAGCAAACCTATAATCTGAAATCAATTCCCTGCGTAAGTGAACAGAAGAAAGAAAGAAAGACTTGGAGTGTGTGTATTGATTCCTATTTTTTTTTTTTTCCTTTTTGCCTTTCTAGATACCCGCGATCGGAAATAATGATGTGTTTGATAATAATGAAGTGGTGTTGAAGGATCCACAATTCCAAACCATTGAAAACATCTGGACACCTTTCGGATTGAATTTGACGGATTCCTTCAGAGAAGGTGGTTACTTTATGCAAGCCTTATCCGATCGTGTCCGAGTGATCAGTATGAATACCATGCTTCTGCTGCGCAAGAACAAGAAATTATCCGATTGCGACGATCCAAGCCAAGCTGGTGCTATCCATCTCCAATGGCTTGAACAAGTGCTGGAAGACACACGAAAACAAAACAGCAAAGCCTACGTCATGTAAGTAAAGGGGGCCAACGCCGGAAGAAATAGAGCGCAGAAGACTTTTCATTTAATCACAACATCTGACTTATTTTTTCTTAGTGCCCATGTCCCTCCGAATGGCAAGACAGATAAAATGTTTTATAAGCCTGTTTGCTATGATAAATACCTTGCCCTCCTGGCTAGCTATGGTGATGTGATCCTAGGTCATTTTGCTGGTCATTTTAACAGTAAGTTTCCATGGCTCTACGAGGGAATGATGAAATAGAGTTTCTCATTACTCATTAAAAAAATAGATGATCAGTTGACCGTGATTACCAAAGACCACAAACATCTACCGGCTCTACCCACAGGACGTCCTCTGTTAGAGCAAAAGGTGGCCACGGTTTTATTCAACGCACCGTCCATCATTCCTCTGAATAATCCAGCTATCCGTATCTACGAATACGAAATTCAAGGAGACAAGTAAAGTATAAGTTCCCTTTTTTTTATCCGGAAGAAGAGGGCGAGATGCATGGACGCATAGAGAGAGAGAAACAAGATGAATGGATAACGAACAATTCTTTTTTTTTTTTTTTTTGGTTTCGTGTCGGTTACATTTAGGTATCCTGTAGGGACGATTCGTGATTGGTATCAGTATTATGCTGATCTAGAAAAAGCCAACGAGAGTGGTCAATTGGATTTCCAGCTGGAATACCAAGCTTCTAAATTGTATGGCGTCGATCATTTTGATGCGGAAGGTGCCAGTACCGTATTCCAGGAACTGGGTAACAACAACAACGTGTTTGATCAGTACAGGACGTTTGTCACCGTCAGCAAACCGCATGAGGAATCCGGCGAAGACGATGACGACTAAAAAAAACACAAACTTATTTCTCATTTCATACAATCTGATTTAATGAGTCTATGACTGTTTCGTGCACCATTTTCTTTTTCCTTCTCATTCATTATCCTCCTCTGTTGATTTTCCCCTCTTTTTTTTTTCCCAATTTTCGTAACTGTTTTTGCTTCTTATCTTGCTTTTCCCCCCTGCCTCCTTCGTTTGGGTGATCTGTGCACCTCTCCCTGCAAGCCATGCATTGTTTTCTTTTTTGTTTTATAGATTGCATGTCAATCACTTTAGCCCAGGTTGTCGATCCTCTCTCCTCATGTATCATCGTTGTTTCTCTCTTTCTCTCCACTCACATCTCTTGGCTCCTGCACATACGATGCCTCCTTGATTCTCCATTTGCTGGTTTTAGTGCTTAATACAACGGAGTTCTTTTTATATAAAGTAAAGGAGCAATGCAATCCAAAAGTGACAATCATATAACTTGGTTCATTTCTACATCTATGCGTTGATCTTTTCGGTCAATTCAGGGACGGCCTTGAAAAGATCCTCGACAAGACCATAGTCAGCAACCTGGAAGATAGGTGCATCGGCATCCTTGTTGATGGCGACAATGGTCTTGGAATCCTTCATACCAGCAAGATGTTGAATAGCACCAGAGATACCTAAATGAATAATATGTGATTAGCCTTTTTGCTTCTCTTCACCCTTGGGCTCCGCTTTATTCCTATTTAATCTTTTTTTCCCACGATGGTTGCAAACTTACCAACAGCAATGTAGAGTTCTGATATTCGATTAAACAGAGTGGAAATAACGAAATGAATGAGTTGCAAAGAATTCCCCATTGATCTTCTCTTTTCTTTTTTTTTTCCATATCTTATTTCACGTTACCTGGGGCGACGATCTTGCCAGTCTGACCAACCTGCAGCGAGTTATCGACGAAACCGGCATCGACAGCAGCACGCGAGGCACCCACTAAAGCAACAAGGGCAGAAAATTGATGAGAGAAAAGTTTCTCACAGCCACGTGATTTACATACCAGCAGCACCAATCTTATCAGCCAAGTCATACAACAACTTGAAGTTCTCGCCATTCTTCATACCACGACCACCGCTAATAACGCGTTTGGCGGTGCCAAGATCGGGACGGTCACTCTTCTGGATCTCCTCACCGAGCCATTGTGTCAAAGAAGGCTTCTCGGCAGCGGGGGCGGCTTCAACAGCCACAGAAGAAGCATCGTTGGAGGCCTCGGCAGCCTCAAAAGCAGTGCCACGGACAGTAACCACCTTGACCTGATCGTTGGATTTCACAGTAGCAATGGCATTACCTACGAAATGAAGGGGAGAAAAAAAAGCATAAAGCGTTACTTACCAAATCACCTTCCTTCCTCTATGTCGTTGCTTTTACCTGCATAGATAGGACGAACAAAGGTATCATCAGCTTCGACAGCAGTGATATCGGACACGGCAGCCACGTCCAACAAGGCAGCAGCGCGAGGGAAGACGTTCTTGCCGAGGGCGGTATGGCCAGTGAATAAATGGGTGAAGCCATACTTCTTCTGGACCTCGACCAAAAGAGGAGCAACGTCCTCAGGAAGACCCTTGGCATAAGCCGCGTCGGTGGCGGTGATGACTTTGGAAACACCAGCATACTTGGCGACCTCCTTAGCAACGGCTTCAGGTGCATCACCGGCCACAAGAGCGGTGACCTGACCGACCTTGCGGGCAGCAGTCAAGGCATTCAACGTGGCTCCACCAATAACACCATCCTTGTGTTCGACAAACAACAGGGCATTGCCAGCTCCAGTTGCATAAAAGCGTTGGGCAAACAAAGGTCGAGTCTAAGAGAAGTAAAGCGTTTTGTGTGTTCTTTAGCACCTTGTCAAAAAAAGAAGTGGATAGCGTTTTCTATCTTTCTTCTTCTGCTGCTCGTTGTTTTTGTTCTTTTACCTTGAGAGCAATACGTGCGGTGTTGGAGAACATGTTGTGGAAATGGGTGGAAACAGAGAAAAACGGAGAGAGAGAAAGAGGCAAACTTTAAGAAAAGGCGGGGAAAGGGGGGCGAAGAGACTCGCGCCATTAGGGAATCATTGGTCGGCAGGATCTGTCAACGTCACACTCTCTTAGTTTGACCTTGACGCATTTTCACATGCTGTGATTTTCGAACTTTAGGCTTTTCCCGGGTCGGCGCATTCGATAACATAGAAAGCTTCCCTCTCTCATGTTTCTCTACAACTTGTACTCATTCCGAAATGGCGAAATCATAGAATAGAAAACATCGTAGTTTGTCATAACATGAAGCTGGATACTGCTGTTAGAACTCTCAGTCCTTTCTACGTGCGGGACAAGGTATTACCCCTAGAGAATGATAGAATCGGATCTTCCCTTGTTTTGGTCCCTTGAGATTTTAAGACAAGAAAGATACACGAGAGCTTAATAGTATACTTTTACATCCGCCCTTTTTCTCTGCACTGCTTTGTTTTTAAAGTGAAAATCATGGTTGGATAAGCAGGAAGACACTGATCCCAAATTCTCTTTAGTCATCTCGTGTTACATCAATCCATGTATATAAAGAGTATCAGCCCAGCAAGTTATGGTACAGACTTCTCTAACCGGTTGCCATTAAAGCGCCTTTCGATCTAGTCAGTGAATTTGACCGGCAATCAGTACGATATCTCATGGCTAAGAAACCATGCAGCATGTTGCATGCAGCCGTAGAATCTGGATTCCAAATCATGACCCCGAATGATTTGGCAGAGTATGTCAGTGCAACGTAAACTTTCGAGCCTTTGTGAT
>JNDP01001014.1:0-50067 GCA_000696975.1 Apophysomyces trapeziformis B9324
TTTTTTTTTTTCCCCCTTTTTTTTTTTTTTTTTTTTGATAGACAGAGCGCTGAAATTGGGGTTGAATCCTCCGCAGCGAGTGAAAACAATATTAGAGAAAGCTGATAGGGCACAAAAAGAATGCCTGTTCTATGGGCAAGTTTAGGATTCAAATGATGCAATCATGAGAACATCTGCCCATTAATAAATATGACCGGCGCTCTTGGATTGTTGTTGTTGGATACGTCTTTACCAAAGCATCATGTGTGCGGCACGACATCACGATAATAGCAAACATCCAAGGATTGCGCATGTCGAAGCTGCTTTTGCAGCTGGAAGAAAGTACGAGAATCCAAATGAAGGTCATAACCAGATGTACGACAGTTATGAAGAATATCTGAAGCATCGAGAGCCTATTCATGAATCTCGAAACCAATCTCGAGGAGTAAGAATTGATAAAGAGCTTGAGCAAGAGGATCAAGAACAGTTGCGTCGAAAACAAGAAGCACAAGCTCACGGCTTCCCTGGCGTGAAACAGTGAACACTGCCAGTCTTTTCTTTCATTGATTACTTTGTACTTTTCTCTCTCTGTGTTCATTAAAAAGGCATAAAAACTGCATAAATAAAGATGAAATACTAGTAGTAACGCGACGACTAAGAAGTTTCAGAGAAAAAACTGTATATTTCATTCGCTGAGCTTTGGCAATTCCAACAAGGAGCATCTATAATCCCACATAGATGGCTTGCACATAGATAACAATGTCTTTCAATTAGTATCAATCTGTCGATATATTAGGGCGCCTATATGTTGATGGTCGGGTATCTCTACTCCGTCATGCAAAGAAAGATCTTCAGCATATTTGCCCCTGCCATATAGTCTCGGTAGGAGTTATTCGCGCAGGCTAGCATGAATCCTTATGAATTGCTTATAGGCGTTTGTCGTGTCCTTCGCATTTTCCCTATTTCCTTTGCCAATATTTTTAAGCAAGTTTGAAAAGCGAAATATTCATCGATCATGAATGACTACGTATGATCATAGAAACGACCATTAGCAAAGCGTCATTATATGTACTGTCAAGGACTCGGCTCCTTGAAGAGCCACCGCTTGACGACTTTGCCCATCGCTTTAGCAAGAGCTGCCCTTCTTACTAGTTTACGAGGCTGCATTTCCGTATTTGATGACGATTGGTTCCTTCTTTTCCTTCTGGTTGTCATTGCTACACCTGAAAAACCGCTCTGTAGAACTTAATTTGCATTCATTTCTTGCACCTTGTCTGTATTTTGAACTATCATGGCGTAGACGGTTCGTATCTTCATGTTGGCCATTTCGTTTCCCTGCATAAGAATTTAGCTTGAAGTATCCAAATCTAGGCCAGATGACGGCGTTACCTCATCGTCGAGCAAAGCTTTTGGCTTTTTGCCTGTAGAAGGACTTGGGCCACAGCCTACAATATACTGAAGGGGACTGAGTGCAACTAGGATACACTTCGCAATACGTTCCCCAGCGGGCAATGCATCTATACACAAACAGCAGGTTTCAAAAATCGCTTTGCAAGGATGCGTGTTTTTGCAAGGTCCGCTCTGTTGCAACTGGGTATTAGCGGAAAGACAAAGACATTTCTCGAACAAGTTGAATAATCTCAATGTGTCTTGATCTGTGTATAGCATATAGTTACGATTGATCGGCGCTTCCTCCATTACAACACCTACATCAAGCTATATGTCCCCTTCTATTTGTGTATCCATAATCTTGCCCTCAACTTGGGGAGGCATTGCAGACAAATACTGTGCATAAGAGCTCAAGGTTTCAAGAGGATACTGCTCTTCATCAACACGACAATTCATAGACTTGGGCAGGCCCATACTCGTGCAGAGCAGTACCTTTCCCATTTTCATAGAAAAATTGAATGTTCATTATAGTACAGTTTCTGGAGCATTTATGATAACAAAGGACAACCCGGTGATATAGAGCGCTGGCGTGCTCTTATAGACACCAAGGCTTGTGCGACCTCTATTTTTAGAACTAGCGAGATTTACTCTTGAACGAGTGTGACATCAATATTTTCATAATTGCAACTTCATTTTCTGGAAAAAGTTTGCAAATAGCAGCTGTTTATATCACACCGAAGTAATAGATTATATAGGATGCTTTATAGATGGGGAAAATAGGAGAGAACAGCTGGTCGTCTTTATAAATATACTTGAGCCCTTTTCCCCCGTTTTCCTACTCCTATCTACGCACTTGATACGCCATGAGAGGGGTGATCTGGTTGCGAAAGATTTCAGATAGACAAAGGCTCTTTTTGACTTGGAATGACGATGGCGTGTGAACAGGTCAGGAGCACATGCACCCTAGGAGAAAAAGACAAGCAAATCTGTGATTTTGTACACCATAAACGGAGCATATGACAAGATTCCTGCGGCGGAGCATAAAGTATGTTCGTAAAGCCGAAATCCAAGGTAGACACCAATCCTTTTTCATGCTTTTTCAGCATGGCCGACTGTAAATCTTACTAAATGACGGGGATCCAAAAAACAGCCATTCCATAACAGGGAACCCAGGAAATTAAAAAGAAAACATAAAGAATCTTTTGACATGAAGCTAAAAAGAACAATGCAGTAAGCCATCATTCTTCTATTCATTCTTACGGGCAAGGTTTCTTGGTTTCTATTTCACTTCTTACTGCCCATCTGATCAAGAGGCACCTGTCATGGGACCTGATACAATGAGAAAGAAAGAAGGACGATCCGGGCGAAGTTTGATAACCAAAACGTGCTGCTAAGGGTCATTCATTCTGTAATTACACAATCTCGTCATTCCTGTTCGTCGTGATGATAAGTGTCACTAAGCAATATGGAGCATGCACCCGTTTAAAGTTTTATAGTGTTAGATTCTTCTATCACTCCGTCTCTTTCGGACGAATGACGCTCCGGTGTTATGGAACCCAAACTTCTATAGAAAAAGTTGATACGTTACATGTGATGCAGACCGATGATGGTTTAGTATTTCCCCAGATGAATAAATCGCCGACCGTATAGCTTCGATTTTTCTTCATACCTATTGTCGTACAGTGGTGGCTGGATATCCTGTTTAAAGCTGTAAGGAGGTACCTGAAGATGAAAAACTATTATCCAGAGAGACAGAGAAGGGCTGATATTTCTAATAAGCATAATTTCTTTTAGAGTTGGCAGAAACGGATTGGCGTTTAGAAACGAGATTATTACGATGAGCAACTAAACAAAGAAAGTAAAAAAAGAAAAGAAGACCATCTCTCTACTGCGCGTGCATGTGGGGCAGAAAGAGAAGTCGGGGTCTAGTTCATCCCACAAATGGTGTACGACGTGAAAAAAATAAAGTCAGCGGGTTGCCCTACCATCTGCTCTTTTCGTTACGCCCAATCTCTTTTTCTTTTTTTAATATAAATTGAGAACTATCTCTTTTTAGAGCACGCACACCTATTATGATGTCGACGACCTCTATGCTTCGACGTCCATCATATGATCCAGAGACCACTATGACAAGAAAACCTAAGTTAAACAGAAAATCAAGTCGGGCATCTATCAACGTAGCAGATCTATCCGTCAAACGCACAAACGCCAATGCCCCGGTCAACCATGACATCGATCCCACCACGATTATTTCACCCATATATACTGACAACAGCTACGCTTCTACTTCATCCATCGACATCAAAGAAATCAGAAAAGAGGGATTACGAGCCATATTACAATCAAAATTACCCCTCGGCTTTTACCTTTACCATCTCTTGGAAGAACACTGTAGCGAAAACCTGGTAAAGTATATCTCCAATTTTTTTCGTTTTTCCTATCTAAAAGTGCTTGATGATAATGATGACTTGTTTACAAAACAAATACGTCATTCTATCGTAAGATTGTTATTCATAATGTATTTTGAAAAGATAAACCTAAGCAAGCAAAAACACACCTTCTTAATCTGTTCCCATCCACACAGTTCTTTTACTTGGAAGTCCGACAATACGAAACTCGTCCTTTTTCCAGCTCCGAAGACCAACTGGATGCTGCCCAAAGAATATATGCAGCTTTCTTGACAAGGAACTGTCCTCTTGAAGTCAACTTGGATGATAGAACGCACCGTGCCATATTTAAATCATTGCAATCATCTGTTGTATCAGATACAGTCTTCGTAGCTGCAAAACGACATGTGCTTGGGTTGCTCAGTATCAGCTACTATCGATTTCTGAGTAGTCCTTTATGGGATTTTATGGTGACAAGCTGTGGTTCGTAATTCATCTACTTTTCCTTGACAACAGCTCATTTGCCTAATTTTAACTTTCAGAGGATCTTTCCACACAATATGCCATTGAACGAGCACGTTCGGCGGTTGTTAATTTATTGACCTCCCATCTACAACAGCAAGACGAGCGAGCCAGCGGCTATTCACTGATGTCAGATCGAAGTTCTCGCGAGGCCATAAGAACAATGGTCCATGCATTCTGTGCATCTAGGCTTGATTACAGGCATGATCGATTTAACCAATACAGACCACAGAAGCCACTGCCACGAACTCGAAGTAAAAGCGTAGATGCAAAGAAGTACAATCGGTTTGAACTCTTTGCGCGGAAAATGGTTAGAAGATAAGGTGTACATCGTTCATCTCTTTGCTTCTTTTCTTTCTTTTTGTATTGTTCAAAATACCCTCCCTTTGTATATGTTTCGGAAACGCATTCTCTTATCTTTGCCTCTCTACTATATACTATAGAATTATGCCCAAAGTTATTTAAGTTATTCTTTAAGCCAAATACAAAGTAATTTAATCTACTAAAGTCGTAAATATCGATAATGACAGTAGTTCATTTTGCAGAATGCCATGATTAAGCGCAGAAATTAACAGAAACAAAGCAATGTTAATAGTCTGGCTACCTGTATACATTGGCTTATTGTTATAACATCGACGCAGTAAAATCAAGCCAACCTGATATTAACGCCTAAAACCCATTTCATTTTTTTCTTAATGACTAAGGTACGTACCGATAAGACCGAATCATGAAAGAACTCAATCAAACCAAAGGAAAGCAAAAAGTAAGGTCCAAGCATGTTGTCATGGGTTATTCTCCATCATGCTATTGATAGAGCAAAGACAAGAACAAAAACTACACCGGATGCCACTACTTTCCAAGCAGTAAAAGAAGGTCTGAGAGAAAATCCATATGACGCCTTGCTAGAAAACTTACGTATCCTTCCGATATAGACAAGAGATGCTCTTTGCTCCATGACAATGAGCAATAAGGCAATGCCTTCCAACAGTGGATAACCATATTTGTGCTGCCAAATTACAATATCAATGCCAAAGAATTAACCATTTCTATGTGTGACTCTTCCGTAAAACTTAATATATGAATCAGTAAGTAACATACTTGCTATTGACCAACGACAGCTACTAACAGCAGTCATCATTGTCTCCGTCTAGATCATACGGAAACCCTTATATCTGACAAACCTCATTCTTAATACACGAAGGCGGACGCTTGCCAGATGAATGAGCCGTGAATGACCAATAATACGCGGTGCTTGTTACTCTAAGGTCGACAACAAGGATTGCACATTCAGCTCAAGCTGATCAACGACTTGTAAAAAGTAGGTCCAAGATACAACTGAGAGAATGTTATTATTCCATGTTTACGAGTTTGACATAAAAATGGGAAAGAGTCGCAATCTTTTGAAGGTTTGTGTTTAACCCGAGAAATAGAAACAGCAGCTACTGAAGTCTTCTGACGAACACCTTTTGTAGTTAGTTTTGCATATGGCTCACACAAGATGGGTTGCCCCGCAAAGAAATAGTGTTACACTAACGAACATGATCCGATTTTTGAGGGACTACCGAGAAAAGTCGCAAGTGAATGTAGGCTAAACAGAAGAGGCAATGACTGGCTCAACAACATCGGCGCGACAGTGTAGCACAGAAATGCAAAAGGGTTGATCATCGCTATTTCGTCCTTTTTAAGAGTATACACACTTGACGGCATTTGTTGATCTCGGGCAAGCGATTGTATGGGACTGGTGGCGTACTGTTAGAGATAGGTGGCAGCCGGGGCTTTGATTATGTGCAATCTAATGTAGTCTTGCAGTAAAGAAGAAAGCGTCCTTAACTTTCCATTCGATTATATCCGGGTCGATTCGCTATCATTCATGGGCATTATTCGCATTGTACAGTGAATCAGCCATATAATGATTCAATGCCAAGCGTAGCATTAAACAGCTGCGAACCAGCGGTTCATTCATCAGAACGATGTTACTGAGAGGTAACCATAAGATTGTATGACCGGACTAAGAAAAACCGGGTAGCGCTTTGCAAATTGATCACGATAAGACCGCATTAGTCAGCCTAGATTCTCTTGCTTAGTGGTAGGTAAGCAAATAGCTGGTACAACAGCATAAACTCGTCCGAAAGAAAAAAGAAAAAATCACATTAGAACCAATGAAAATGAGGAATTGCATATTCTTATTAATCAAGCACAATGAGCGTTGCCGGGCGGATGTCACCTAAGGTTTTGTTTAGGCGCTGTCTTTTAATCCATCGCATCCAGGAATGCTCCTTATTTACGTGTTATCTGCGCGTTTGCAGCTTAAAAAAAGAGAAAAGAAATAAGGAAACTTTATGGGAATGTAGTGCAAAAGTTTCCCGGTAATGAGTTACTTTAGGCGGAAGCACGATTTGCCTTATCGTTTACCAATTCCTTTTTCCTCTTTACAATGGTAATCGATTATATGGTTTCACATATCCGCATGTGCAACAAGTTTCTATGTGATTGCTAGTAAAAGAAACGAGTTGTACTACTTAACGAATCTCAAGGTCGGCAAATATATTCGCCTCGGGGACATGGTCATAGCGGACAGTGGGTTTACACTGGCGATGGCGCCATATGACGCCTTGTGGGCGCTCATTGTGTTGTATGATGGGTCTATGATACATATACTTGGCTATGATTCAAAGGTTCCTCCACACATTTTACTATTTAATAACTTTTAATGGATCTCAATGGTTCTCTTTCACCAGATTTAGTAAATTATATAGAAGCCACACGTTAATTTTAGGATAAACGTTGCGTTTTGTGATACATATTTGTTCCCAAACATTTCCCCAAGCATTAAATATCTTCAACATTTAGTACTACTTTATCCAACCGTTGAGGCACTGATCGGGTCATTTCCAAATGAGTTATATTATATAGAAAATGGCACTGATGATACGAATCGGAATTGGGGGAATTATCTACACGGGTGAAATCGAAAGAAGAACAACAGGTGAAGATCACCTATTCTGCAGAAAGAACTTTTCTACGGAACCGATCACAGATCGGAATTGGTATTTTATCACACCAATGTCGAGTAGCTTGCTCACGCTCCATCATTGTCATGCAAACTAACCGATAGAACGTTTGCTGGATCCAACCAATAGGGCAATACGGGAGCGCGTATGCGCTAACTTCTGCTTTTGCTTGTGGTTCTGACGCCTTCTCATTTTCTTGGAGGGTTTCTATGCTGTCATCAACTTCCTCTTCTTTTACGTTTTCAATTAAGTTTTGTCGTGGCTGTAGTATATTCCACACATTTTCCACCTCTTTAGCTGACAATCCCGGCATATGCTTTGTCTGGAAGTTGCGGCTGTTTTCTATGGTCCATGTCTTCTGGCTACCTGCTAGTCGCGCTGCAGCCAAAAGCTCTTCCGTCGTCATGGTCATTGTGTGACTCAGGACGATGGACATAAGAGCCGGAGCAAGCAGGGGAAATCGATGGAAAAGCATATTAGGTGTTGCTGGGTTGACAGCCTGCTCTTTTGACAGAATGCTACTGAAATCCCAGTGCGGGATCACCGCATGCGACAAATGCGTTTCCTCAGGGATGGTGAAAATCCAGTCGTCCATGGAGAGATCAAACAAGTTGGGTGGTGATGACTGGGAAGAAAGAGATGAGGTGGTGACCGCCAGAGATGGCATATCGACAGGCGAAGAAGTGAACTGATTAGCTGTTGACGCTTGTTCCTTAACAACAATCAACTCGAGCTTAAGGCTATCGTTTTCCTTTTTCAATGCATCAATATTTTCCCTTGCCCATTTAATTTCCAGTCGAAGACGACTGATCTCAGCATTTTGCTGGTCGACCTGGTCTTCCAGCGAAGTTATGTATTCTAAATTATGTATTTGAGCATATTTCTCCTCGTTAATATACTGACATTACCTTTCCTTCTGTTTCGGAAATTTCTGGCTGATATCTTGTTTCGAAGTTGTCTACGTTCCTTGCTTGTCATGGCTTTTAATTGAGCTTCAGGCACCTGCTCAGCAGCTCTGCGGAAATCTAGCACTGATGCATTCTCCTGTGGTACACCTTTAGGCGCATGTTTCGATAAGTTCGATTGTCGCTGAGTGCTTGTATATTGCGCTGAAATTGTCTGAGTGGCTGTTTCCTTGGCAACGTCGAAAGTCGTGCGGTCATCATGAATCAAGTTAAGAAGAGGAGCATCTCCAATGCAGCTGCTAGACGTTCCTGTAAAAGACGGAGCTGTGGGCAATGCAGTTGTGTTATTCACATCCAATGTGTCGCTCTGTAATATCCATTCAATCAATGCCTTGTCATCCATGGTTAAAGCCTTCGACTCTGGTGTTCTTGGCAATTTCTCCAACTGAGGAAATTCGACATGAGAATCTGAAGATTGACGTCATAACACAAGCCTTGCTACTCTTGAGGCGTATATTTTAGCATATCCATCCATGCTCCATGTAGCTTGTAATCAAACGCTCAGATATAACAATGAAAAACATCTCATAATACGCTTACAGTCATTGTAGCAGTCTCTCAAACCGAGAAAAGCTCCACTTTCTGCAACAAGTTATTAGGACGGCGTTGCAGAAGTTGGAATTCACAGTATACTCAGCTGCAGTCATGGTCGCCTCCCCTCGCTAAAGGCTGCTAGAGACCAAATTCGCTTGCTACATGTAATTAGAGCCTTTACTTTAAGGAACCGTGAGCATCGCCGGGGATGTCTTATTGTATTCCTTGACCGTAGTTTACATGCACATTTCACAGGATTTCTGAAGCTTCCCACAACCCCCAAAAGCGATTGTTCGGTGAGCTCCTCCCCCCAATAGCACCTAGGAAAAGGTAACCGCGTGTCATTTGTCTCGGTTCTCAGAAAAGCGCGGCACTTTTTTTTTTTCTTGATGTGTCGTAATCCTGTTTTACTTCACTGTGTCCAAGATTTTCCATTTACGCTAAAAGGTTTTACGAGTCGCTTTATGCCTTGCATGATCTTAAAGTTTCCAGGCAAACGTGGCATTCGCACTTATCGCGGTATATAAAGCCATCGTTGTTGGTTCGGTCTTGAACAGCTTCACGCCTTTTTTTTTTTTGCTCTCATTATGACAAATGCTATTATTGTGGATTATGAGCATACATCTTACAGACGTTTGTTACAACGTCGAGTCCGTGAACTACCAAAAGATACACGCAATTACATCGTAGGATTATTTCCCGTTTTGACTTGGATCCACCGATATAACCTTTCGGTAAGATCACAAACAGAGCTTATTCATGATTTGCATTCTAGTTTTATTGACGCAATCGATCGGATAGTGGCTGGTGCAAGATGTTATTGCAGGCATCACCGTTGGTATTGTGATTGTTCCTCAAAGCATGGGTTATGCAAAAATCGCACAGCTTCCACCACAATATGGGTTATAGTAAGTATTACTCGTTCTTCCCTTTTCTTGTTTCAGTGAAACGCGGGGTCCATAAACTTACGAAACATTGTGCAGCACTTCCTTTGTCGGTCTTTGCGTTTATTGCCTTTTCGCGACATCAAAAGATATCAGCATCGGTCCAACGGGTAAAACATAGTCGTTGCATTAAACATATTCAAGGCTGAGCGTGATTTGTTATAGCTGTGATGTCGCTATTAATTGGTCAGACCATCGCTCGTGTGACCTCCAGTTCCACCATAACGGGGCCAGAGATTGCTGTAGCTATGTCATTATTTACTGGTATCATCGCCCTGCTTCTAGGTCTCGTGCGACTCGGTATTCTTGTTGATTTCATTCCCGGTAATTTTTGAGTTTCTTCCCATGATATTAACCTTAAAAAATAAACTGACTTTACTGTTTTAGGGCCTGCTATTGCCGGATTTATGAGCGGCAGCGCCATCACGATCACCATTGGTCAGTGGCCAAAACTATTTGGACTCAAACAGGTCAATACTCAGGACTCCACCTACCTGATCTTCGGAAACTTCTTCAAGCATTTGCCTGAGACACGGCTCGATGTAGCTTTTGGTCTTGCAGGACTTGTATGGCTATACGGTGTTCGATATGCATGTCAATACTACGGTAACCGTTATCCAAAATACAGCAGGTCGCTTTTCTTTTTTAGCATCATGCGTAACGGAATCCTGGTGGTTTTTGGAACGCTGATTGCCTTTCTGATCAACATCGGCAAAACCAGCAGCCCAATTTCCATTCTTAAAGACGTGCCCAGTGGATTCCAGGCCATGGGTGTCCCTCGGTTAAATGGTGAGCTTGTCAGTGCAGTTGCAAGTTCCCTGCCATCAGGTGTAATCATTTTGATTTTGGAACATGTCGCTATCGCCAAGTCTTTCGGCCGGATTAATGACTATTCGATCAATCCTGACCAGGAGGTGATTGCTATTGGATTCACAAATATCTGCGCTTCTTTCTTTGGGTAAGAAATGGTGGCAAGTATGATCTTCGACTAACCTAGTTATAACAAGTGCATATCCATCGACAGGCTCCTTTTCACGAACAGCCATTAAAGCCCGATCAGGTGTCAAGACACCTATCGCCGGTATATTCAGCAGTATGGTGGTGATTCTCGCGCTGTATGCATTGACTCCTGCCTTCTACTATATCCCGGATGCTATACTTGCCGCAGTGGTTATTCATGCAGTTGCTGATCTCGTATCTGGTCCAGAATACATGAAGCGCCTAGCCTCTGTGAGTCTATGGGAAATGTGTGTATTCTTGATCACAGTGATCGTCACGTTTTTCACCACGGTCGAATATGGTATCTACGCTTCCACTTGTCTATCTGTTGTTATTCTCCTGTTCCGTATTGCTCGCCCGCGCTTTTGGGGTCTAGGTCGCATCGCTTTGGCTTCAGAAACAGAAAAACACCTTTATGTCTCTGAAAACCACCCGTCGCTCGGGGAACTGGTTGAACCGCTTCCTGATGGTATCTTGATGTGCCGTATAGATGAATCGCTCACCTACCCCAACTCAAGCTATATTGCGGATAAGATTATTGCATACTGCAAGAATCGGAGTCGCAGGGCTGTGCAATACGCAGGAAAAGGCGACAGGGCGTGGAACGACGATGCTGACCCCGAAAAAGACGCAAAAAAGGCCCAGTTGCCTTTGCTTCATGCTTTGATTTTCGACTTTGCAAGCGTGAATCGTTTAGATTCTAGCGGACTTCAGGCCATCGTTGACTCCCAGAACACTTTGAACCGTTATGCTGGCCATCACGTGGAATTTCATTTTGTAAATCTTGTCAGCCCAGCAGTCCGTCGCTCTCTCATCGTCGCTGGTTTCGGGAACCAATTACGCGCAGGACAAAATCGAAGCCAAGAGATTTTGCCTGTTGTTCCTGCATCCAAAGACGGGCCCCAAACCCTTTCGCACCAAAGACAGATAGATATTGAATCTGCTGGCAGAGACAATGCCTGTAGCAGTAGCAGTAGCAGCAGCGGTAGCAAGAAGAACGAATTTGTTGGTATTAACGGGTCAAGCAAAGGCGCCTCTTACCCCATCCCGCTTCCAAAAGATCGCTATGCGTTTTTCCACTGGTCTTGTGACGAAGCAGTCAAGTCAGCATTGCAAAGTCTGGCAGTAGCTGATATGGACGATGAAGAACAAAAGACAGGTCCAATAACAGAAGAAGTCGAAAATGCACATCCTTGATTCGCCCACAACTTTATATCCCGTTGTCCTGTAGTCCTATATAGTATTATTACATAGCTCTTTTTTTTTTTTTTTTTGGCATTTCCTCCTCTTCATGATAAATATAAGCAGTAGCTTAGTCTTATTACGGTCCAGTTAATGTTATCTTTGTTGGTACTAGGCAGGACACAGAAGTTCATAGAAAGGCTGAGTGTTAGCTGATTGTACATACTAAATCTTTCTATAAATTGAACCGCCTGTAATGTTCTAACAATCATAAAGTTCATTTTTCTATCCTTCCAAACAACGCATTTCAGGATATTTTCACTTAAAAAATTTTTTTTTTGGATTCTGCATCGCTTTACTGCAAAAAGCTTAATTGCCTTGGCCTCTACTCGCCTTAGAAGCGAATTTATCCGCAACAAGACAAAGATTGAACCTTGTGTATCTGATATGTGGCTCTGAAGTATCCCGCTTGCTGTTACGCAAATGTACAACAAGAAAAACTTGCTAATCGGCGGTTATCACCGAGCTTCATGACAAACAGTTCTCATCATCCAATCGTATGTATGCGATCAAACGCTGCAACCATGCATGGCGCGTTTACGGTAAATAGATGTAAACCCTTTAAGAAGTTCTTTTTACTCTTGTTTTTCCGCGCTGGGCTTGAATAACTCTTAATTGGACATTTGTTTCTCCTCTTTTTGTTGAGAAGAGGGTAAATGGGTCAGGGATTTAAGATGCATAAGTGTGGTCTGATATGCTGTCTTTTTATTTGCGGTCTTCTCTTTCCCGTACGCCTGCAGGTCTGATAGCACGGCCATCTGCAACTCTTCGTTCTTCCCCTAAAACGACTGACCCACGGGATATATCAGAGCCACGGAAAAGAGCAGCCTTTTTCTTTTCCTACCTCGTTTGTAAAGGATCCAAGTGGTAGTAACCAGCAATGGTGCGGCGACAATGACCGTTGCTAATCTGAACAAATGTTGATTTCACCGACTTGGAGTCATATTATCGAAACCATACCTTCTACCGGCGGGCGAGAGTTTCCTTTTCATATGTGTATGAAACAGCTATGTTTTGGCGGGGAGTAGGATGATACAAATTTCACCGTCACCATATCTGCCCGTTATGATGCGGAGCTGGTCCTTTGGAATTGCCCTGCTTTATCAAGTCCTTGCCAATGTCCCTTTTACATGAGGAGTATTATTACAAGAGGCAGCGGGACTAATACAACTTATTTTACGTTGTGTTAGTTATAGGATGACTTACACACGAAAGACAGACACTGTAAAATTCGCAACTGAACGAAGTAATGGTGCCATTATGCGTCACCAACCTTGTTGACTTGCTCTACTATACGGAAATATGTGATCCGGCATTGGCTTCATCAAATATACCTTTGCATTTAGAGCAGCCTCGGTTGTGCGTAACATCCTGACAGCCGACTTAATGACTGATTAATAGTTCTATTACCGTGATATATTACGATCACTGAGCCCGAAGCATTTATCTTCAAGAAATTTGCCATGACATTTCTAATAACCCATTAAAGGGGATATGCTTAGCTTTACAGTTATTTGGTTGCTATTCGATATCATTGCTTCAAGCGATATTGCTTGTAGAAGAAAATTAGCTTCATGTTTACTACTTTTATTGCTCGTTTCCTTGCTGCCGTAAGTGATCCACCCATACTGCTACCGCCTCTGGAGACATGATTGCTCCATGCCTAGTTTCCCCGGTTCCTGTGCACATGCGATAAAACGTTTTATATCGTTCAACGATGTTTATCTAAGGAACTTATAAGTGAAATATCTTCCAGATGTACCAATATTTTACCTCAATTTGCTTTATCAATATCTGTTCCATCTTGTAGTCATTGATATATTCTTTCAGTTTCATGCAGATGTGAGGTATATCTTTCTTGGTTTCCTCTTTGAATTGTCTGATTGCGTTAGATGACTCGTCTGCATTTAACGAGAGTGTGAGCCAAGCATGTACGTACACTCGCAGATATTACCTTCATCCACTATTTGCTGAGTTCCGTTGCTGGTCGAATGTATGATAGACAGCTAAGTAAAAGGAATTAACCGAGATATTATGCTTAATCTCTGTTATATACTTTGTTACTAAATGAATCCACTGGTTTTATGGTCCTTTGCACAGATTCAGTAATGAAAGCTTCGCAAACGGACTTTATCTCTCGATCGATCTCTCTCCGGGAATCCATACTGATTTCTACTACTCGGGGAATACCACCTTGCGCTAAACCAATCAAAGCATTGGGCAGTGATCGGTACGAATACAAAGATCCTAACCAAAATTTAGCGCGAACTAAGTTGATTTTGCTTTTACCTGTTACGTGGGAAAAGTCAAGTTCTTTATCTGCATGTACTAATCTGGCTTCGAAAGGAGTTAATTGTTCTTTGAGAACCAGTAGATGTTTAAGAAGAAATAGTTGACCGTCAATAGAAGACTTCAATCGATGCCAGTAATCAGTTTCTGTCTAGGAACACTTTGTATTACATACCTTAGTAGTCTTTAGCATTTCACTGGCTCGTTTCAAACTTTCATTGCATAATGATACTGTCTCCTGAGCAAAATCCTCGAATACGCTTGTCTATGAAAAGCTGGTTAAACCGGTGAGTAGGTAAAATTCGCACATACTTGGACACAACGGTAAAGCTTAGAGAGGATCCATAGAGTTTTCTGGAGAGTAGGAAACCATCCTCGTGATATCACGTTCTCCTCAGTAGGCGCTGGTAGGTCTGAGGTTGATGTCTGCTTATGTGAAGATGCAACTGATTGGGTATCTGAATCTTCTTCAACGTCTAATGTAGCGGGAGTATCACCTCTTGGGGGAGTTTGAGTAACTCTCGCAAAGGTAAGAGGCGCCTGCTGTTGTACTGGTACGCGTATCAGATACTATACATGTCACAGCGATAACCTACCAGAAGGAGCGGGAGTGTCAAAGTCCTCAGCCTTAGCTTGGTACTTATTGATATCGTTATGTATAAACATTTGCGCTCGGAACACCAGCCGTGCTTGCGCATCCTCATATATATTCCGCATTAAATGACCAAACATCATCTCTCGCCTCTCTGATTTATCAGTGGCTACCAATGTTTACAAAAATTATAGTTACTAAATGGAAACAAAAGAAAATAAGAACTCTTACTAAGATTTTCGTTTTCTTGCGTAACATATATTTGAAATATGTTACAAAGTTCAGACAGAATGGGGATCTCGGTCTCATGAATAATCCGCGGTCGAAGATAGTCATAAAGATGACTTGTTAGTAGATCCAAATAAGCGCTTATGATATAGCATTAGTACGCTTTCATGTTATCAACATATGTCTTACTAAAGCTCATCTTCGCCACTTTGGAAGAAGTTGTAGAACAAGGCAAACTCATCCGAGCAAAGATTCATCATGTATGCGCAACCATCCTGAGCCTATACAAAGTTTGAACAACAACCGAAGGTCTGTATGCTTCTTACAAATTTAATGAGGTCACCAGCATTTGGGCCTAATTGTTGTATTTTCCTTGTTATAACAGGACTTAACAATTGTTGGCGGATCTGAAAATAGGCATTAAGCATATCGCGGTGTAATGCTTGGTATCTACACAAAGCCCTTAAGATCGACGCTATCCTTAGTACGAAATCTTACTCTTTATGTCCTTCGCAACGCTTTTCAACTTGACTTGTAAGGGGCTTAATAATAGAGGATATTGCTCGAAATTTGACATAAAAAAGAGTTGTTTGCTTGCTAATTGTTATCGTTTGATCGGAAGACTAGTTTATATTTAGATATGGATCAGAAATAGTTGCATATTTACCTTTGTCGCATTACCAAGCTTGTAGATTTCATAACCCAACTTTTTGATCGAATTCACGACGTACATTTTGATTAGTGTCATGCCTCGCGTCATGCATTGACGAAATCGCATGAGATATAGTTCCGAATCGCGATAGCTAAGCTAAATTATCGTAGGCTTGAGTTCAATAAGTAATTTGGTTCGCTGACGAAAACGTACATGTTGCTGCATATAGTCGATGCACTCATCCAATATCTGTAACATGGGCATAAATTCGGGATGAAGACAAATATCATCGCCAGGCAAGTTGAATAATTTCGCAATTGGTTCAAGATGGTTAAAATAAGAAAGCCTTTCAGCCAATGCATCGGCAAGACGAACGGATCGTTCCTGAATAGAAGTGAGTGCTTGCGTCCATAGACGTTCTGTAGTTACCTGTTTCTCTAAAAGTTCTTCACAAGCTGTCTGTAGGGATCGTGTCCGCTTTTCCACAAATGCATAGTCATTCATTAGTGCATCAAATAGTTCTTTTGTTAATCGCAGATCCTCTAAGAACTCGTCACAAGTATTGCGATAGAAAGTCGCAACAGAAAGATAGTTCCTAAAGCATGATAAGCATATATGTTCTATTCGCCACGTCTGAAAATGTCGTACCGATAGACGTCTTCCTGGTCCTTCTCCATGCCGGATTCCATAATACTGAACCAATCAAAGAAATGCTGCAAGGTCTCTATTGGCTTATCCATTCCAATTTCGTTAGCAGACCGCTTTTCCGCTGCACTGTCAGCTGCTGTTGTCTCGGCTAAAAGGTTCGTTGTCGATCGTGAACGAGTCGCGAGCTGATTTAACTGGCTCGATAGCACACCCGCGTTAAGAGGGCTCAACATGGCGTTATGGTCCGGCGTACGAATTCCGACGGGTGAAGGTGTGATTCCTTGCAATGGAAACGCTTTTTCATTGAGTAACTAATATAGCATGAGCTGCTTAATGTTCTGACAAAGAGAGAGACAATGCTACCAGGTTTGATGGGAGAGGAAGCTCCGCACAGACTTCCTGCAGGTCGAATACGCTTTGTTGCTCTTTTTGCGTCAGCTGTGTCTTTTCTTCCCATTCCTCCAACGAGATGCCTCTCGTAACTCTAGCCATTGTTCCCAATGTGCTGCCTGTATCAAACGTACGGAAGAGACAATTTCCTTTTTGAAGCAGCGGTGACTGTTATGGCTTCGAATATCCGCATCGTCCTTATGCAAGTAATATCAGCCCAAGTTGTCGCTAATACTGAGTCTGATGAGCTCTATCGCTGGAGGCTTTTCAACCAACTGCCTAGGAAACGATATTCCTACCGACATCAAGATACAGTGCTTTCTCTCTCTCTCTCTCTCTCTCTCTCTCTCCCTCTCTCTCTCTTTCTTTCTATGTATACATCAAGCACGTTGCAGAGCATAAAGCCGTTGACAGGCGAGCGAATGACTTTTCGTCTTCCGAGTGATTACAACACTTCTTTCGTTCGTGCTGAAGCTAGTACTTTTGTATACAAGGCAAATATACGCACATTGACTACTTTTCCGCATCAGGCTTTGTTCCATTAAATCAAGATGCAGTTCACTGCATACCGACGGACCTGGATGATATATTGCAGTAGTAATAAGTCAAAATCACTGAAAAGCAGTGCCATGGATTCAACCGTCTCACAGCACAAACACCAATATATCTTTACGGAAATATCGCGAAAGTTCAGCATTCCAGAAAGATCGCAGTTTCTGCGAAGAAACTTTGTCCTTATCCTTGTCCATTTTACTGAATAGATCTGGGCTTTGCTGACTAACCTTTTTACAGAAAAGAAGCTCTTTAAGACTTTAACCAATATTTATATCGCTTTAGTGCTTCTATAAGCAAAGCACACTTGTATAACATCGTAGAATTAATAGATGTATACGGCACACCCCTCTATATGCGCTTATAACAAGACGCTCCTACATTTGTACTCTAACGATTGGTCTATTCCCGATTTAGCTTGGCGAAGAAAAGACTAGGCTAATACAGTTCATCCGCATCAAAGTTTATTTAATTTGTTTATTTCCTACCTTTTTCATAAGAGTAGATTTCGTTCCCTAAATATTATGAAATATTTATTTACACTTTGTTTAATAAAATAGATAGTTCAGTTCCTTTTACAAAACGTAATGCTATTGACTGCTCTTGCTATTTTAGTATGATATATGCAGCTAGTTATATGCATTGCGCGAATATCGGTCACTTGGTAAACTAAGCTCGGGCGTCAGTGTTTTACATGCTGCTGATCCCTTTCATCTACCATTGTGAAAGAAGAACCAAGTAAGAGATATGCAATATAACAGCAAACGAACGTAGCTTATATTCTTTCGGTTTTAGTCTCTTTATTGCTATAGCAGAAGTTTTAGAAAAGTGACTTTGTAAGGTACTTTGGCAAGACAAAATATTGATAAATATCATGACATGGCTATAGGAGGCTCTTTTTTTTTTTTTTTATTTTTGCTTATTACCAAACTAATTATATCTTGGAACGCACAGCCAGGATTTATAGTAAAGCATTTTGTTAATAACCTCTCTCTTAAAAAAAGAAAAGAGGAAACCCATTATTATTAAACTGCACTAAATCGGTAGAGATCCTCTTATGCAGGCCACATTCGAACAGTCTATCCCAATCAGCTTGGATCATTTTGATATTGGCGTTAAACACTAACAGTCTGCAAATGGAGTTGTATTTGTAACCAAGCTTATAACAGGCAAAGGGCTATGGTTCACTGATGTTCCTTATGTCAGAAAACAGAATATACCAAAGAAACTGTAAATTAGAAACGTATCTTCATTAAAAGCCATAAATACAAGGAGCAGCATCTCATATGAAGATAAGCAAGGTCCGTAGTTTTGATGCATCCATAGATGGTATCTTAACAATAATGCATCTTAGGTTTGCAATATAAATCGTTCTAAACTGAATTGCTTATAAAAGCAGAATAGTTCAGGAAGATCTCTTGTTAAACTGCAGATGAAACTTTTCCAGATTATTTTGTTGCTCACTGTGAGCGCGTTGATGTGTTCTTCCCTTCCGACTCTTGCTCCTCGAGCGGAAACTGGGGAAGCATTAATGATGTACGGCTACAATCCACCACGTGTGAATCCAGAATACTGCATTGGTAACAGCCATGTTCATCCTAAATAAAAGCAGCTAATATTGACTACTTGTTTTACTGTGATCATTTTAGGCTTCCGAATTACCTATCCTACATTTCCTGGCCTTGCATTCCAGGTCAATTCTATCCAGCAGGTGGCCTGGGAAGTGGATGACAACATTCCTCATCAACCAAACATTATCACTCGCATCCGTATTATAAACTCCACTCAGCACAATGAGTTTGTGATTGGCGAAAATATCAGTAAGATCCATGGCCAATATCATAACTTGTAGCGTGATCTTACCTAGCATGAAAAGCTTTATATCAGGAAGGAAACAAAGGAAGTGTCACATTTCCACTTGGCGTACAAGATGTTACCGGACTCTACCATTACAGAATCATGGTTAATTACCCTGTAAGTTGTATACGCACATACAAAGTTCACTGTACTAAGCCTTTTAATTAGGGTACTACAACACATTGTGTATTCGAGTCTATTCCATTCATGATCCTGCAAGATCCGTACAAGAAGTACAAAGCCGGCGGTGAACCTCATAAAGACATAAGCGAGCCGAACCATATTATTACTCTAGGCGGTTACAAAGATGACTACAAATAGTGATGTATATGTTGAAGTGCATGACCGAAAAATCATCACAAACGTAACCCAAACAAAAAGAGAAAAAAGAAATGAGACCAAGGTTATAACTATATCTGTATTGTAATATTATTGTTGGAATAAAATATCAGTTTGTACTATGACGGTTATAATGTACTATGTGATCGGTCTCTAATAATTGTAACGCTCATATGATTTTGGAAGGGTTCGAATAGACGATAAGGGAAATAGCACAATCAAGATGATGGCGGATGTAAATGCTAGTTTTGTTGTCAAGGTCGATCGTTCTTCGACTAAGTCTTAGGGACCCTGTACTAACAGCAGGCTACATTGAAATCATTTATCAATGAAGTTATACCATAAAGAAGAGATAATCTATGTAACGCCGTAGTGCTTAAGATGAGCCTGTTTGAGGGAGTTGTTGTGGTGCCAAGGACGATTGCATGAGCGCTCTCTGCAATAGTGGTTTGAAGCGAAGAGCATGAAAAGCCTCATCAAATGCAAACCACTGTCGTTTGCGAAATGACATCTCGGGCCACTTATCCATCACACGGTGTACATGAAACTCATACAGCCAGAACCGGTTTTTGGGATTGTCGTACATATCGTATTCCAGAAAATTGCCGATCAACCTAGTGATCTTTCCGCGTACACCGGCTTCCTCGTAAGTTTCACGTTCAGCAGCTTCTTCCTGCGTTTCGTCGTTTTCCCAACCTCCTTTAGGAAATACCCAAACACCTTCATGTTTGCTGCTTGTCACCAGTAGAATGCGATTCGAACGAGGTTCGATCACAATGCAACCAGCAACTTGTCGTACATGATCGGCATCGTACACCTGCTTATCTCTGCCGATGCGAGGTTGATCAGGATAGTATGGATAATCACTCATCAGCCGGGAGAAGAAAACTTTAATTCACTCCAAGCAATTTCTTTCTGGAAGCTGCCGGTTAGAGAGAGTGACTCTCCATGCCTTTGTGTAGAACACGCGGATCGGAAGTCTAAGCCGTCCTAATAAGGCAGCGAGACTTTTTTCCGGAGTTCTAGGGACTGATAACAGCAAGCAAATAGCCGTTGCAGAATGACAAGAAATCGCACATTATATTATACCATCGTACTGTTTAATGAATTATAGTTTGCGCTACTCTAAACCAAATTTTACATCCATGAAAGGATCAACTTTGTGTTAAAGAACAAGACAATATGCGCTATTAGTAAATGGGCTATACGGGACGTACATTTTACTTACATGAACTTAACCTTCCAACGGAAATAAAAATTCGGTCGAGTAGCATAAAATATAATTAGTGGTTAATAAATGAAAGGATATGCTGGATATCTTTTTACTACCCCCAGAGGATATGCCACTCGACTTGACACCTACGCGGCACCAAATCCATGATGGGCATGGGCCCGAAAAAGGAACTTCTGCGAATGTGTCATCCGGCACGAAAAATCCGCCGATCTATTTGATAGAGGATCTTTGCTTGCTTTCGCCGTCAGATTATTAGAAGAATCAAAGAAATCGTGCAGCTGTTTTGTCTTGTCTTTTTGCCTTACCGCTTTGTTAGATTTCATCTGTCCGAAACCAGCCGATGTTTCAAGTTGTCTTTAAATATCCGGAATTGTATGTTGCCCTTGCTTTCAGAGACGGATTTTTCCACGAATTGACCGGAACAGAGTGTACAATGAGAGGAGCTTAAAGTGCGTTGTTCGATCTTTGTTGTTCTGACGTCAGATGTCTGCATGATAGTAAACAACATCCGATGTTGTCGTACCTTGTTTCACCCAATGCTTCTCTTGAAAGATACCTTGTGTATATTCTTTGTTCAGTGTATTTGTGTATTTTCTGAACAGATGTTAATGAATGATAATTGTAGTACAAGTAGGATATTGCTTTCTACTGAGATTCTAGCATACTGGAATCATGCGGCCAGATAAACCTTCTTAACTTTGTGCACTTTGACTTAACGAGAGGCGTATATCATACATTGCATTGAGGGAGCTATCAATGGCCCATGTAAATGAAGATGCAATAAGGGAGAAACCCAAAAGAAAGGATGAAAAGGGGCAACACGTCGTCTTATCAACGGAGGGAGGCGTCATGGCATGACGGTTTAATGTTGGGATAATTGTGCGAATTGGGAAATTGTTGTCGATTGATGTCATGAAATATGCTGCCTCAAAGAATCTAAGAGGAACTAGAAGTACTGTATGAAGAAGAAGCAGAGCCATGGTCCAATCCTGATGCCACATGTCGATGAAATGTTTTTATATATCCAAGATGACAAGTGTTACACGTATGAACTTGCCGACATCTTGTCAGTCGATCAATATTCGAAAGCCTTTGCCTTTTTCACTCGTTCTCTATTCATTGTACTGTAGCAAGTCATTATCCACCATCTTATGTATTGTGCTTAACTGACCGGAAACCCTTTCTCAGCCCAGTGAAGATCGTGAGAATTTAGTAATATGGAATCCATCGATTCTTCTCTTTCCATCCCAGTTTCCATTTGTGAATGCACATTGTGGCAAAGTAGTAAGATCATGCCAATTGGTTATTGTTTCCATCTGAACCTTAAGCATCCTGTTACGGGCCCGTGCCAGTGCGAAATTTATTTCCCTGTTAGCGCAACAAGTACTTTGTAACTGAGGCAATATAGTATACTGTTTATAGAACATTTCTTTACGCTACTCTAAATAAATTTTGCGTCCATGCAAGGATCAAATTTGCGCTAAAAGGGGTATAAATATGCGTCATTAGTAAATGGATTATGCGGGAAATATATTTTACTTACCTGAACTTGTCCCTTCCATAGAGACAAAATTCATTCGAACAGCGTAAAAGAATGTTCATGGTTAGTAAATGGTAGGATAGCTTGACATCTTTTTTTTTATTTACTTACCCCGAAGGGTAATCCTACCCAAAGGTAGGTGCCGGCCCCGCACCTGTATCGGTGGGGGCGGCGAGGGAGAGATACGGCATCTAGGAGCGGCCGGTTTGTGTGTAACGCACTGCAGAGGACTTGAAGCAATGCAACACCTGGCGAGGACTTGGAAGCAGAAGATAATGAATGACACCGCATAAACAGACAACAGTTCTTTTTCACCTACCAAGTGAAGTGCAGGAAGCTTACTCACACAACCAAGGTGGTTCGGGACAGAGGTCATGTAGGCTAAATGATATAAAAGAGGGACATCAGTCATTCTGTAGATATAATCAATGCGAAGTACATACTGGGGATGTTCTTGGAGAACAGAGCCAAAGAATTGAAAAGATGTTGTCCCTTTCCTTTTAAATAGTACGGGATTACTGAAAGCAAAAATCACAGTCATGGATAAGAAATCGATGGATGTCTTATGGATGACAACAATTCAGAGATAAGACATCAATTTTCCCAAGAGTAAAAATGGATTCAGTCTGATAGAAGGTCTTGAACAGAATGGAATATCTGTAGAGGAAATAAGCTCTCTTCGTTCGTTTCTATACGTCAGTGATGCTATCATATCCGTTTCTGTCAGTTATGGCATCAGAAGCTGTCAGGGCAATGGTACCCAGTGCGGGTTCTGCTCAATTGTATTGCCTTGCATTCCACTTTTATTTTCCCGGAATGTAGTTATGTTCTCTTTTTTACTTCTACTGTATCTTAAACTTTGTCTACTAGGCAATCACAAAAGATTGGATCGCCACGGAATGAACGGTTATTATCTTGTCATGGATAATGCGCCCATTCATACGCCAGTCAAGGTTAAGCGGTTTGGTCGAAGAAAGAGGATACTAATGTTTCTATCTTCCTATTTACTCTCCCTTTTTCAACCCAATAGAAGAGTTTTGGGTCAAAGTGAATGCTGGGGTAAAAAGGGAGCCCTTACTAATTGAGGACAACCTTCAAGAGCGTATTGTTCAAGCAGCAAGAAAAGTAAAGCGATCAGACTGTAAAGATGGATCAAACACTCTGAGAGCTTTTTTGTTAGATGCAAAAGTAGAGAACCACTTCTTTAAATAATTCGTCTTGCTGTAGTTTGAAACAAACTATCTCAGTGATTGTGAACATGGACACGACTTTACGCAAAGAAGGGTAATCTGACCGCACCAAACTCTCTTAAAAAAAGTTTGGATACAGCGTGCGAAGTTCTGTGTAAGTGAAAAACCATATAAAACACGGTCTTGTTTTGTCTTTCTCGCTGCTGTTCTTATTAAATGGCCATACAGGTTTCGCAGTTGATAGAAATTAATATATACATTACGCTTATCTTTAATTCGTCCATAAACTATAAATAAAACAGGCGGTCAAGGTAACACCTGATCTTTATTACCTGGTTTCTGGTATGAACAGCTGCATGCCACCTCTCAGGGACGGGGACTGTGGGTGTCCGAAATGACTGCTTTGGTGTCCCAAGTACAGGGTTTACCCGGAAACGCCAGCTGTGCAACTTTTTAATCTTTAATCGATCGGTTACGGCATGCCATTCGGACAGGTAAGGTTCTTCACATTCATATACCATGTGTATGATTGCTGTCTTACATAATGATTATATAGGTTGTTGTAGGTCCTCCAGGCTCAGGGAAAACCACGTATTGTTGGGGTGCTTACCAATATTTGACAGCAATCGGAAGGTGAAGAAAGACGATTCGTTCTTATACACTGACATATACTGATCTTTATATACTAGAAAGGTCTCGATCGTCAACCTTGATCCAGCTAATGATCATATTCCCTATCCTTGTGCGGTTAATATCGCCGATCTTATAACGTTGGAGGATACAATGCAAGAACTGGCATTAGGTCCCAATGGCGGGATTATGTTCTGCCTCGAATACCTTTTGAAAAACATAGACTGGCTTATAGAAAAGCTCGATTCGATCAAAGGTTATAAAAAAGTATTCAGGACAGTAAGCGGAACCTAATGGAGCTATTATAGATAACTACATCATCTTTGATTTCCCTGGTCAGGTCGAACTGTTCACACATCATAGCGCAGTCAAGCAGATCATTGAGCGATTAGCGAAAATGGACTATAGAGTACGTGCTTCTTTTATTTTAGCTTTCGTTTGACTTATCATATCGTTAGCTAGTATCGGTTCATATGGTCGACGCTCATTATTGCACAGATCCATCCAAGTACATATCAGTACTCTTGCTATCGTTGAAGACTATGATACAGCTTGAGTTACCGCACGTCAATGTCCTATCTAAAATCGATTTGATCGAGTCCTATGGCAAGCTACGTATGTATACAGATGATGAAATATTATTTCAGTACTCAATGGAAAAATTAGGATTCAATCTTGAATATTATACCGACGTAATGGACTTGTCTTATTTGCTTGAGTCATTGAACGACGACCCTTTTGGATCAAAGTTCAAGGCATTAAATGCTGCCTTGTGCGAACTCATCGAAGATTTTTCGCTGGTCGGCTTCTACACTTTATGTGTTGAGGATAAAACATCGATGACGAAGTTACAGCAAGTGATTGATAAAGCAGGAGGCTTTGTCTTTGGAGGTTTGACGGAAGGCAATGAATCCATCATGCTCACAGCAATGAAAGCTGGATATCATGAGGATGTCAGGGACGTGCAGGAGAAATGGATCGACAAAGCATATTCATCAGAAGACAATTAATTTCAATTTCTAAGTGTATAATATATAAGCAATATAACAAGATTGGCTAGCAATAGCTGCGGGAACCACCATATCGAAATCCTTCAACTGTTTTACGATCTGTCTAAGCCCTTCAATAGCTAAACCTACTGTGACGATATTGGTTCGTGAAGTGCACTGCTTTAAATAAAATATTAGAAATATTCTGCACTCATCATCCGTTAAATGTATGCCATTTTCTGATATTGGGCGTCATGTGTCAACTTTAGCGTGCCTGAATATACAATGATCAGATGTTATCTGCGCTGTTGGTATTGCAAACCAATACGAGCGAGATGATTTGGCGAATTATATAACAGATGAAGTAATAGCGGACAAATGAATAGTGCTTTGTATTCGTTTCGAAATGTGGATGCGAGGTGCCTGGATTAGAGTCCCGTTCCCGCATAAACGGGGACTCAAAAATGCTTAAAAAGGAAGTCCTACAGAAGAAACCCATTCTTCATCCCAAAGGTCATTGATAATGCAAAGTACGGTGCTGACAATGACAGGTGAGCATGACAGGTCGCAAACATTTGTTTTTTGGTCTTCAAAACATAATCCATTGAAAAAGGCGTTGATTTAAGGTCAGAGAAATGACTTGTGGTGAATAAAAGCTTGCTTTACGCCAACTAAAAGTACGTCAGCTACGAAACAGTGCGTGCGACACGATATCGTGACATTCAAACCGTCGTGGCGGTCGGACTAGGCCGCGATAAGGAACCTTCTTTCTATACAGAAGATAACATTACGCCCTTTTAATCCCAGCCTTGCCGACATGAGAAGACTTACGGAAGTCGATTTCATTTGCCCAAGGGTGTCCATTGTTGTAACGTGTGGCAACTCTAGGACTTACCATGTTTTTGCTACAGGTACGTATAATTTTTCCCGGAAAGCCAGGAAAGCAGCAGGCGTCCATGTTAGTTATTCGGACAAGACAGTCGTTTACTCTCTTTTACAAACAAGATGCGAGGGCCGACATCTAACGCAATGACGCAAATTTAACTGGCTCGTTCTTCCAACTTCGTCGTACAGTAACTCAAAGCATTTCCTGTTATAGGAACCATTATACACAGCAGTGAGGCTAAGTAACAAAACGGTTACGGAGGCGTCATCCCGACAAATACTTCATTCCTTTCCAATATGAATCACCTCTCGCATATGATGAAGTACAAAGATCTCCAGTATTCACTGGGAAAGATCGGAGCTGATGTCCGTTCACAGCTTGCAAGCAGCAATCCACTTCAGAAACAGGACACAAAAGGTCTCTCGTTGTGGATTTATGGCGAACGGAATGATTTGGCTTCTTTGCGAACGCTGTTATACCAGCGTTCCAAGACCAATAAAGCATTCGAAGAATGGACTAAAGAAGAAAGCCAAGAGTCAGGGGGAAAAGAAGGTCGCGACTTGGAGGTATATGCTAAAGATAGTGGATATGATGTGGTTAACTTGACGTCTCTCCATCTTTCCTTGTATTAGGATATCGGCAATAAACTCGTTAAGTTACTTGAAAAGCAGCTTGAGATTGAACAGACGTATGCTGGTAGGTGACAGGCCTAAGTTAACGAACTTGGCTAATCGCTTGTTGTTTTATTTAACTTCATTTCGCTTTCGCAGAGAAGAACAAGCAGTTTCGGCAGGCCATCAAAGCTATCCGTGAGCGAGAAGAAAAACTATCCGATATCAGAGAAAAGAAGCGATCCTTAAAAGAAAGAATCCATAACCTCACCAAATCCAACCCTAAATCACCGAAGCTGGTCGAATTTCAGAAGGAATTAGAGTCATTAGAACGCGATACTCACGATACTGAGATGGAAATGCGGGATTTCAAACGCTTTGCATTGCGTGAAGCGTTTTATTCGCGTTTTAATGCCATGAATGAGTTTGCTGAAAAGACTGCTATCATTGCTGGTTTCGGAAAGTATATTGTGGATTTGTTGGACATCGAACCAACACCCAGAGGAGAGTCCCGCCGACCTTACGAAAAAGAATCTGAATCCGCCACGATCTTAGCCGATGCACTCATGGCCGTGCAAAGTTGGCGACCAGCTAAAGGAGAAGAGCGTCTGACTTTGGCTGCTCACGGATCTGTCGTCGCACTACATGGGAAGGGAAAGAAACCTGAAGTATCCAAGGAAGATGAAGAGCACATAACGACGACGACGTCGACAATATCCACGACCGCGACCAGTATGACCACTGTGACCACAGAGACAACGGCAGAAACGGCAACAGCAGCGACGTCATCTACCGTTCCTGATTTGCCACCTCGACCAACAGAGCCAGCAGGATACTCCGCGGAAGCGGTGGCCTCGGTGACGGGTGATGCCAAGCATAGAGAGGATAGGAACAAGGATTTGGAGGAGCTTGAAGATTTATACGATGCTCCTCCTCCTGCGTATTCCGATAATAGACGGGAAGAGCCGCCGTCTTCTCCCCGCAACTCAGATGAAGTGCTTGTACCGCCGCCCCCACCTGTTCCCGCACACAATACCACCAATCCTGTGTTGCATTTTCAATATGAAGAGAAACAAGCAGATGAAACGGAAACCGTTATTTTCCAATCGCCTTATCAAGCGCATGCTGTTCCTCCAGGTACACCGTATTCGATGCATAATGTCATCACCAGTTCTCCATTGCCGATGCATCAACAGTTACCGTATCATCAAAATTCAATGATGTCTGTATCTTCACAAGGATCTGTGCTATGGACCCCAGGGCCCCAGTACTACCAGATGGATTACAATCAACTTTACTGGCAAATGGCACAACGCCAACAACAAGCAGCAGCACAACAAAGACCTTACGCCGAATTTCAGCAACAGTTTGCCCATATTCACGGAATGGGGGGTGATCCCCGACTGCCCTATCGCCAGCGAGTGGACCCCGGTGGGTTCCGTATTCCCCCCGCGATCCCAAAAGAGCAACTTTCGGCAGAAGAGGAGAAAAGGCAGCTGGCTCAGCGAGATGCCGAAGAAGAAAGACGAAGAACTATGATGTCTTCCACGGAAGCTAGTCAATCCACAGGAGGAGAGTTACCCATCTACGACGGTCCTCAAGAGGGCTATCCCCCCGATAAGAAATCTGAACAATAAGCTTATACAAACAGGTCATCATGTAACAAAGTAAACAAAAAGGAAAAAGAAAACAGTGATTGCATGCGATGAGCCAACATATATAACCATTTTAGGACAAGTGCTTATTTTTTTAAGTGGTGAAGTGGGGGGGAAAGCTATATACAGGAGAAACGAGAGAGAGAGAGACATAGAGGGAGAAAAAGGGGGAAAGATTTCAACAGTTCAAAAACCGGTTTGACAACAGAGTGTTGAAAGTTTTGGGAGAGGGGGAATGGGAGGGTATGCCTTTTTTTTTTTTTCCTTTTTACTTTTCTTGATTTGATTTTCTTTTGTTGTATGGACAAAAAGATTGTGTTTGTTGGGATCAGTGTAGATTTACAACGACATGCATCCATTCGTGATGATGAGTTGCGAAATGATGGTTGATCCATTTGTGTACAAAGGCACCATGGATACGGACTAAGAGTCGTTCGGAGCAAATGGGACAGGTACGATAGGAATATTTCGAAGGAGTGCCCGTTAAGTGGTAGGATAGCAATGCTTGAGGATGAAGTGATGCACGCAATGACATGATGGTAATAGATATATGTTATATATATACAAGACGTATTGTTGATGTATTTTTCTTTGTCAACAGAAAAGTAAAAAAGAAAATGGATTTGTTTCCAAGAACTGTCCTTTAAATAATAATTTGTAACCTAGCAAAGTCATGGGAAGTTGAAGAACTAAAAAAAAAAGGGGGGGAGAAAGGGGGGAACAGAGGGGAACAAGAGAAAAAGTGAGAGAGAAAGAGATTGCGCCTACGTGTACAGTTCTATGTCCGTGCCTCTTCCCGCGTAAATTTTGAAACAAGCGGGATGATGCACTGACGTAAAGCTGCACGCATTGCCAAAGAGAAAGAGCCCGATTAGGGCCTGTTCTCGTGGGTCCTTCTGTGTAAGAGGAATGACCTTTGCATAAGAAACTTCCCCCTCACCAACCTGTAACTCGGGCTCATCCGTTTACTCCACCCACTTTTCTTCCCACCTCTAATTCATAACAATATCTTTTCTGTGTACCGTCCTAGTAAAACTAATAAATCAAAAGGCGTACAAAGTAAATCTAAAAGAATGATTTTCAACAAGATGAAGCCCGTTTCGTCTTTTTTTCCTTTTATTACTTTTGCACGACGCACTGACCAAGTCCGACGATGTCTCGGGATACATCGTGGTGAATGCGATCTCAGTTAGAGAGAGAGAAAAAAAAAGATCATCTGATGATAGAAGTAGAGGAAAGGGACAAGACGAAAAGGAGTAGTTTAGGTTACACATTTGTAAACGGGTCCTATCTTTTCTCCCGTTCTATTAGAATTCATTTTAACCGTTCGACCCTTTTTGGAGGAAAAAGATGAACTGAACTACGCCATCCACGGATCAACAAGAAAGACAAAGAAAAAGCTCATCTAAGAATAGTGACGGAGATATTCGCTCTGAACGGACTACGCGTCATTTTTACCGGAACATGGAAATACCATCGGATCCCCCCCCTCCTTATTGTCCAGCCTATTGGGTACATATGAGACACTTGACTCCTCTTTCTGTCTCTCTCTCTCTCTCTCAGAACCTACTTTCTATCCAACTAAAATCTTAGTGACGAAGTACTTGGATTGTACCTTTCCTAAATTGACTACACTCCTTCCCATCTTGGTAAATATAATGCAAACTAAATACACAGATGATGGATAAGATGAAAAGACACAAGACATACACACTATATATGGAGGATAACAAGAGGAAAAAAAAACGTTTATCCTGCTAATCATGGTCATCATCAACATCATCATTATTTTAGATATGCTGGTAGTACATCGATAGTATATTTCATGAATTAAATAGTTAGACACATGCACTCTTTACGTTGTTGTATCCTTCCGTTTCTTGCTTAATGATGCTTATTCTTTTTCTTGTTGGGCTTCGTAGAGTTGCCTTGACGAACTCCTTGCAGAGAGTTCAAAAGGGTATGGCTCTCGTCGTCCTAGGATTAATTTTTTTTTTTTTTCAATTTGACCATGATACAAATCTGCGCTTGCCTCCCTAAATGTCCTAAAAAGTTTCCTTACCATTTCCAGCGACCAGATCATCATACCGCCAAGGCCATGTTGGTTGACATAATTCACCTTGGCTTCTAAAGAGCGAGGGTTGTCGAAAGAAAGGAATTGCTTCTTTGAGGCCTTATAAGCATAAGGTGTTTGAGAAGCCTGGTTCCAAAAGGTCGTCCAGCCATTTTGGTTGTTGGTAATATTGAGGGCTACGACGGATCGCCATTCGAATTCACCGGAATATGATGGCTTGTCGTTGGGACAAGGGCTCGTTCCCATGCTGTCGTACTTATCGCCCTGGATCTGAGGTTGACTCTTGTCGATAGGAACAGCAAATCGGTTGGCAGTGGCCGGTGATGTCACAAGCGTTGTGTAGCCATAGAATGGAACACCAAAGACAATTCGGTCAGCGGGAACACCAGCATTTGTCCATAGCTTCACTGCGTGATCACCGCTGATTGCATCTGTATCGTCGCCGGAATAAAGGGGTGCGTTGGCACCAGTGTCGGGATTCCAGTTGCCGTTGACATCATAAACCTAGACGCGGTTAAGCATTTCATAAATGAAGCTTTTTAAGGGTCCGAACTTTGGACTACTTACCATGATATTCACAGCGTCCAAGACAGTACCCCACCCTTTGTCGAGGGTATCCGAAGGATCGCCACTCTCGTCATTAAAAGGAGCGGTTGCTGCGGCGACTGACAACATTTTATATTCCCCTTTAAACTGAGTATCGAACTTCTTGCGCAACAATTGAAGGAAAGACAGATAGTTTTTGGTATCTTGTGCATTGCTAAATACAGAAGGTTAGTTAATTACTTTTAGAGTTGTATCACAACACTTACTTTTTGTTACAGGAAAGGCCATTCTCACTGTTGGGATACTCTAATCAACCAAATATGGTAAATTTGACAATATGGGAGAAATAAGGTAAGGTTAAACGATCATTGTCTTACCCCAGTCAATGTCAATCCCGTCCAAATTATATTTCTTCACAAGATTAACAAGAGTATCGGTAAACTTGTCTCTTGCACTGTCACTAATGACCAAATCACTAAAGTAGAGCGAGCCAGTCCAGCTAAAAATGGGCAAGAGAAACAAAGAATGTCACTACGACTGACATCATTTTCTTTTTCAAGCATTTTCATACCCGCCAACACTCAAACTGATCGTTCTGTTGTTTTTATGTGCATCGCCCACCGCTAAAGGAAAATATACCATGAGCTCTAGAAAACATAGAGGGGTTTACCTCTTTACCTTTCTGTAACTGGCTATCTGTAAACCCATTTACTTGACCATTTTGGTTAGGAATGCCAAAGGCATAGTTGATATGGTCCAGCTTAGACCATGCAATGTTGTTAGGATAAGACTATGGAAAGAACATGAATCTGATTAGCAATGACTAGAATCATGCATATCTTTTCTTCAGCAAGGATTCCTTGTTATACCCAGTCAGTAACATAGGCAGTTAGCTTTGGCGTCTGTGAAGCAGCCGAAACTAACGTAATGGACCAAGAAACCAAGGCACTAACTAATATACGAGAGAAGAACACCATGACTTCGGTATTGCTTGCAAGCTTTTTTCAAACAGAAAGTTGGTAAAGAGAGAGAGAGAAAAAGAAAGGAACAGAAAGAAGTAAAGAACAAGACAATCAACATGAGCGTTCAGAACCAGCTTCTTATATAATATTCCCAATTTTGTGGTTAGCAGCAAATTACAACAGGGATGTCGTACGTTTGCTCCACTTCAGTGGCACACGATCTAATTTTTTTATTCCTTTTCCTATGATCTCCTCTTAAAGGGTACGCGACGATGGTCCTTTGCAGCATTCTTCTTGCGTCGTTTTTCTAGGATGCGCTCCATATTCTTTTCGCCATACTTTTCGTATTTGTCCATCAACTCAAGTTTACGTTTCTCAGCTACAAAATAGTATGTTATTAGCATCTATCCGGTCGATCAAGATGAATAATTGTCTTACATCGCTTCAGGAAATAAGGTTGCTTGCCCTGTTTCACCAGTTCCGCTTCAGTCTTCTTCCGCTCACGAGCCAGCTCTTTCTTTCGTTTTGCTTCCCTGGCAGATGACTCTTGTGAGACCTGACATAATCACTTACGTTAGCAACCTCATGCAGGACAAAATAATTACTGTAAGCTGCAGAGTATGACCAAACTTACCATCTTTGTCAGTAATCGTTGTAGTTTTTCGCGCTCCTCGGGATCTTTCTCCTTGCGTAGTTGTTCTCTGAGCATGTTCATTTCGCTAGATTTGTATTCTTCTAAAAAGTTGTAGGATTTTTCAAAAAGATCTTGATTAAATGATCCAGACAGCTTGTCAAATCGTGGATCCCGTCGTTTCTATATGACAGTAAAGCAAACAAAAAAAATTCAGAGGCCATGTGGCTAGGTTACAAACAGGTAAATGGCATGCTTACCGCCGATGCTGTGGGTACAACCTCGCGCAAACGACTGACCGCTTTCTTAGAAGACATCTCCATCGGACTATGCTTGTTGGTACGTTTCATCTCTTCTTTTGTTCGTTTGATTTTATCCGTTTTCTTGAGTTTACCAGCCGCATCCTTGATGTCTTTCAGAATTTGATCTCGGGAAATGATGCCTCTGTTCTTTGGATTCGGCTCTGTTGTTGCTTGCCCTTTCCGGGCTTTTTGAAATTCTTTCATACCCATTTTGTTCTTTATCTCTGCCAGTTGCTCAAATGACACATGCGCAAGGCCTTATGGTTGTTGTCAGACTCCAGATATGATTTGACCACAAGACAAGACAACTTACTCCGTTTCAGTTCGGCTAATTTTGTCTGTTCATCCTCTTCATCGTCGCTGTCTTCTTCCTCTCCATAGTCCTCTTCCTGTTCATCCTCTCCATAGACCTCGTTCTCTTCCTCGTCCTCGTCCTGATCAAACCCAACGTCCTCTCCATGCTCGTCATTGCTATATGCCTAACGTCCATTTGAGCCAATCTCAACAAAGGATAGCCATGATCTATCCTCTAACCTCTTCGTCATAGTCGTACTCGTACTGATCGTCGTCCGATTCAACAGGATCGTGCTGCGTCAATAATTTTGTGCGTGGCATGACGGGACAGAAAACACAGTTTTGCAAATGGCGAGTGGTGCCTCGGACTTTGGAAGTGCCATTCAACTCTCTTAGTCGCGCTTTATTGGTTGAAAGTTCAGGAATAAAATTTTTTGGTCATGTGTATTATCGATCTCTATATTTTTCAAATCAGACATTTGTAATCCTTTCCCGGTGGATTCTTGTCAGAAGGCATACATCTATTAGGTGATGTACACTATATTTACATTTCCAGTTGGTCAATCATTGTTAGTTTCACTCTAACGGTAGCAGTATAAAGCTTGCCGCCCAATTCAAGAAGTTTAAGCAAATGATGCAGAAGATGATGTTCAACAGGAACGCCCAAAAATTTAGTACTGTTTTCCTTCCGGTTCTAACGAATATAATAGCCCATCAAAAATAATGCGGCAGTACTAAACAAGATAACCGCTGAGAAACATTTGATCAAACATGCAACTAGAGTATTAATCATATTTCTTTCCAAAAAAAATTCTATTTCTGATTATACATACGAGAGATGGGTTTATGAAGTGAGGCAGTGTTGCCGTTTAGATAAAGTTTGTCGTTTTGGCTCGCATCCGGCAAAATTTTTCTGTTATTCCATTTGGAACAAAATTTGCCTTGCAGCCATGATGCAAGCAATCTCGTTAGTTAAAGGCTGAAGCTTTTACTATGGATTGCAAATCAATACAAACATATTGGTAGCTTTGTTTTGCAACACTACGATTTATGTATAATGACGTGTGCTCTTTGTGTGTGGTCTTACAAATAACCAGGTTTGTCCTAGGATGGGTTAAGATCCGGTTACTGTAGGATCAAAGAAAACTTAAGCTCTGATATAAGTTTTAGAATCATAACACAAGCATGTTTAACAAATCTTATATTCTAAATTATGCCATTGAGGGAACACTCAAATAAAAGGGAACATCGCTTGTGTATGATTATCAACATGCTCTTCTCCTTTTTTAAGGTTTCTACTTTCCGAACACAACGCATACGTACCAATATGTTCTACAATAAGTACCTGAATATTTCTATTAGAAAACGTCGTTTTGTCTTAATTCTAGGACTCAGGTAGTACTTGGTTTTAGCCAACTGAACCAAGACTCTTATTATACAATTTGTCAACCCTTGTTGTTCGTTATCTCGTCTATCAGCTTCTCAACATCTCTTATTTACTGGTGCCATCCAATTTCTTTCCCAATAAGTGGTATTACTTCCCGTCAGTTATCTGTGTTATGGTATGCTAGTCACCCAGAAGCAACAGCAAAACCTGGATTTGATTTAAATAGGACTAGTCCGTTTTTGGAAAGTGCAAAATGGTAGAGGAGTCTTCATGATCTTACTGCATGGTTTAATTAAATATACGCGGCTTGAAGAAATAATATTTTTATTTTCTACTCCTAAGACTACCGTTGCATACTGAACCAAATATTTTTCTGTTTGCGTTGTATATCTTTTTATGTTCAATAATAACTACATATTTGACTCTTATTCCCCGTTTAACATTGCCTTGAAAGCAATAAGTGCACCTTCTTTGGAACAAACCATATTATGTTCCGAGCAGGTTGACATATGAACACCTAGATGCATCATCAGCTGGGTTCGTGAGAAAGAAAACGCTAAGCTTACAGTTTGGGCATCCAGAATCACAAGGACAGGTTTCGATGCGTTCTATGCATAGTCTAACCAGTTCGTCGAAGTGGTGATATCCTTGTCTAACCAAACCGCATGGTTGTGTTTCATACACTGGGATTCTAACCAGATCAACAGAGAGGAAATATTAAAAATATTAAACAAGATTTAAGACTATATTTCTTCTCTCTGTAAGGTTAGCGTTCCCAATACATACCTTGGTGGCCGTTTCCGTGTGGCATGAGGGCTTTTACACTCAGTTCTGATATCGCTTCCGGTAGAAAATCCAAATTGCGGTAGAAGAGAAATCAATGCGTGCGCTAATAACATAAGGATTGTTTCAGTCATGCAATGATCATGCCTTTTTTCCATATACCAGCACTGTGAACAGTGGCCATCGGGTCGATATCCAACTCTTCTAATCTGGACAATGCTGATGTAGGTATATCCGTCCACATGCCCGTGGATTGACGGATGACGGGATCCATATAGAGATCACATGCATCGATAACACGATGACGCTTATTAAGCCTGTAATATCCAAACACGACAGTCTCGACTACGTCCAAACTGATTAACAGTTCGTCAAACAAGCAAGTCCATACCTTGAACCTCGCCAAAATGTACCATATGTCTTGTTCCATGTACAGGCTTTGTACTTAATGTATTGATTGGGTTGACATCTGTGTAATCTCTTTGCGCAGTCGTCCAATCCGCTTGTGTCAGATGCACCTTAGCATAGCGTTGGTCGATATTACACTCTTCGACCAGGTATGGCTTTCCCTGATGGATAAATATGGCGCCTGACAACAAATGGTGCGTAAGTACAATTTGAAAAGAAAAAAACCAGTGCGTATACCCACCTTCATATATCTCAAAAGGAGCGCGTGCAGTCTCGATTTCTTCCAAGATTACATGCCTATTGTCTGTCACGTCGACCACAGCGTAGACCTCGTCTGTGGCATTGCGGATATTAATAAACTTTGACGGATAGGGCCTATACTTTGTATGAGGTCTATATAGCTGTAGTATTGTCAGCTATGGCAAGCAGGCACTCGAAGCTTACTTCTTTGCTGATGGGCACTAAATGTTCCTCACAAAGCTTCTTGACCTTGGGACCAAAGTATAGTTGGTCCTGTTCAATGTTTACTGGCAATTCTTCAGCGGCGCACTGTAAATGACTCTCTAAAATAATCGAATCTTCCACTTGAAAATGAATATCGTCCAGTCTTTTTTCAAACAGTTCAGACGGGTTGTTCTACATATGTCTTTCAGTATATCTCCCTGCCCAGGTATCCTTTTTTTTTTTTTTTACCACATAGTACTGATCCATGGCACTTTGATCTGCTACGACTACGGAAAGAGAGTCTGATTTTCGTCGACCTGCACGACCGGATTGTTGCCACTAAAATACTGATAAGTAGATCATCCTTTCTTAACCGACCGGGCTACCAGAGCTGAGATTGACCAGGGAAATCCAACTATGATGACAGCGTCTGGTTTATTTAATGAAAAGTACAACCAATAAGTTTTCTTCAAAGGAGGACGAAATAGTATGTCTTACCCAAAGTACCAATGTCCACGCCTAATTCCAGTGCATTTGTCGCTACGACCGCCAATAGTTCACCATCGAAGAGCTTTTTCTCAATCTTTCTCCGGTCTTGTGGCATGTCCCCGCCACGGTAGGACATCACACGATCAAGCAAATCCTTTCGTTGGCGTGAAAGCAGATTTTCCCTCAGCTGCTTCATTAACATTTCGCAAGTCTTCCTAAGCTTGCAGAAAGCAATAGTTCTCACGTTTTGAGTTAACAGATATTCGAGTAGTTCTGCGCTTTCCGTTATCGCGCTTTTACGTCCAAAGCTGATATCGTTAGGGTTGACATATGGCGGATTCCACAAAATAAATTCCTTCACCAGACGCAGGGCTTAGATAGGACACAAAAGCAACATTGATACCTTTTTACCGTGCGGTGCACCATCTTCATTTATCAGTTTTACATGATTTACGCCAAATATCAATTTCATATGCTACGAACGTGTGGTCAGCAAAGGATACCATGCTGATATGAGTCAATAAAACGCCTACCTCATCAGGTTTGCTAATTGTTGCGCTGCATGACACACATACTACATGGCTGTTCCAATAATGGTTACAAAGTCGTCTTAATCGCCGCATTATCAATGCAACGTTTGTTCCAAACAAGCCATTGTAAACATGTAATTCTATGTATTGGTTAGAACATATCAACTATGGCAAGCCATGATTACCATCAACAACAATGTGAGTCAACTTTTGCAGAAACCAACGCCATTGCTTAGCATTGGGAAGGATTGAATGATGAAGCATATCAGGATTGGTAAAGATGATATTTGCTTCTTCTCTTATAAGGCGTCGTTGTTCAGAAGGCGTATCTCCATCAAAGGTATAGACCTAAGGTAATTTCAGTGGCATATGGATTATTCCTCAGTTACCTTGACATCCGAGAGACTGGGACAAGACTTTATCAGGTCGTTCAAAGATCGTAATTGATCTTGAGCAAGGGCTTTTGTTGGATATATGTACATAGCTCGACTGGTTTTGTCTCTTAACAGTTTCTCCAGAACTGGAATCTGGTATATCAGCGACTTTCCGCTTGTAATATGCGCTTTAGCTTCGAAATTCGCACCTTGCATAAATATATATTACCTTGCGGTTGAGGTCGCTACAATAGTATGCTGTCCATTTCTTATTGCGTTTATAGCCTCAGATTGATGGGTATAGAGGTTACATATCCCCTTCTGCTCCAAAAGTTGCGTTATCTCCGGAGACAAGGTTTCATCAAGCTTGCCTACAAACTAAATTTACTCTCCATTCCTCATTTCTTCTTCAGACATACCGTAGCTAGCTACTTTTTCTGGGTACATTCGGCGACGGTCCCCCACTTCAAGCTGATCTCTGTAAAACCCTTGTGTGCTCAAACCAGCGATGATATCCGACATGGATTGAAAGGGCTCTGACGTTTCTAAAGGTTCAACAGCTTCCTGGTTTGATTGGGTAGCTACGTCGGGTAAGAACTCCTTAGCCAAGTCGTATAGCCGCGCTTCTGTATCTGAGCACTGCGATGCGTAACAGGTTAATGTTATGATTGATCCTGTAAAAGCGTACCTCTTCCTGACACTTTTTCATGTAAGCCGCAAGGGCTTGCTTCCATTGTCGGTTTTTTGCTGCGATGGCCTTTTTGATTGCTTCCGGTTTCACAGCACGAGGCTGTCTCCATTCGTCGCCACGGTTTTTCAGCACGTCTGCATGCTTCTTACGGGAAGCCTCCTTGCTGATAGGTTTTCCGAACTGAACAACTAGTACATCAGTGGCATCCTCGGAATGGTTGACTTGTATAAATCCGGGCATAACGACATTGATCGCTGCTAGATCTTGCAATTGAAGTTCTGTTACTGATGCCTTTAAATGATTGAATGTCATGGCTGTGGTAAGACGCGCATCACAAAAGGCACAAAAGGTGTTTAGATTCTGAAATAAGCGGTCTAGTCGTTCAAGTGTTGGTGGGAGCACCGGGATCGTGGGCGCATTTTTGCTGCGCTTTGCAATGTTACTTCCCGATTGTTCATTGGATTCTGGGTCGACTAGCATTCGTTTTGGTCCCATGATCAAGAGGTACACTTTTAATGCAATGAAGTTCCCAATAAAGGCCTGAATGGGGCGAATGGACAGTCAAGTAAATGTGAAAACGGTCAGAACTGTCATTTTGGTGAAACAAGCATTAAACCGAAGTATTAACAGACGCCTAAACCTTCCCACATATGTTAAGGCAATGTATGAGAAATAAAAGCAAATAAATAACCGCCATACATCGGCTATCTGGCATAGGATGAAAGCAAGTTCGTTATCAAACCATAAGGCTTATATTCGTATCTCCAGTCATTGAATGGTTTTTTATTTATTGCGCCATCCGCAGCGAAGCTATTCGAAGAAGATTCTTTCTATCCACATGCGCAAAGAAAAGAACTACGTAAAAGCTTATCCAGGATGCATTGTTAGTGTGCTGAGCCCTAGGCCCCTTTTTACACTTTAAGAACTTTAACTTGCGCAACAGCATAATTCATTGGCGATGATGTAACGTTTATCGATGAGGCTACAGAAATGTATGTTCAATATCTGGCTACTTTAAAGATCGGCTGATTGACATGATAGCATAGTATCATTGCGGCGCACGGTATCTGAAATGGGAGAGTGACAGCGTGCCATACGCATAGTCTTGGAACCAGTTGGCGGCGGAAAGTCCACAGGACCAAGCCCAAACCTGGATTAATCTGTCACAGAGTTCTGGAGACGAGGGTCATCGAGCCACTGAAAGTAAGGGCAATGTAGCCAGCATTAGCTCTCACTATTTTCTATAAATGCGCTAATGGACGAAACCAAATATATACGTGATCTGTACGGATTAGCAGCACGTGTAACAAGGAATATGTTATTGACGTGCATTAAGTGACATATGCCACGTTGGCTATAAATAAGAAGCAGACGATCATTCTGATGTTTGATAGTAGATTAAATAAGCACAGCAGGAAGGGAGTGGTTAACGTACTTGTCTCTAATTTGTGTCTTTTCCAAACATCTGGATGTCTATTTGCATAATTGTTTCTAGGAAAAGATTGGTCTGGAGCGGCCTATACTAAGTATCTTGAAACCGGTTTTCACTGTGTTTAATAGCAATCTAGAGTAATTTTAGAGAGAAATTATTGAAGGCTATTCTTCAAGTGAAAAGCCCTAAACCAAAATTGACAGCGATTGATAGCAACTTTGATGGGATGTCTAACCAATGAGAAGACTACAAAGGATACCGCTGGTTCTTACAGATCAATGACTCATAATACAATACTTATATACCTGAGATAGAAGACAACATTGTTTTTTATGGAAATGAATGGCATATCAAAGCAAGACAACGTTTCCTCCAAATAAAAACGAAAAAGGACGACCTTGGACCATTACGCATAGTTCTATTGGCTAATTGACGCGAAAGGAGCGCAAATCTGCCCTACGAAATCAGCGTCAAAAAACCTGCAGTTTCACGCTGCATGAATTCGGTAGCTGCTTTCATGCAATAATAACTCCGCTCACCATTAGAAACCTCTTGAGCTAATGCCAGAAAGTGCGTTCATCGGGATCTCATGTTCAACATTGCACCTTACATCGCCAAGGTCATGATCACTTGCAGCATTTGTTTGCATATTTAGCTAACAAACTGTAATAGTATGTACGCATGTTACATGCTACCGAAGAGAATGTCACAATCCCTTACTCTCAAACTCAGTTCGGGGTTGTGCTTATGGTAGATGTCGTTGGTAAGTTTCTTAACATCATCACTTCGTCCGCATCATTAACCCGGAATCTTTCAGGATTTAGCAAGGTAAAACGTTTTTCTGGATAAGCCTGTATACTTTAACAATAGCTGTAGCTGACAACCATGGCAAAAGAAAAAGGCGAATCCGGTGCTGAAGCAATAGCATTGGAAATTGGAGCTTATATGGGTGAAGTAGGCATTGAGTTTGTTTTCTCTTAACAAAGTGGCTAAACGATCTGTTTCGTACTAGTGTATTCAAATTATTGAGTATTTTGGTGGAGACGTTGTAAAAGTATGTTTATCGAGATATAGAGCTAACTAGTGCTGAATGCCGTTATACAGTTTTTGGGAGACGCGGTCTTAGTTTGTTTCCAGCCTAATATATCCGATCGCCGTGCTTCGGTGAGCACCTCAATAGGTAGCGAGGACAGTACCAAAGAGATATCGTCGCGACAAAAAAATGTACTTGTACGAAAGGCAGTGGAATGCGGTCTTCAGCTACTTCTACGATTATCTCATTACCATGTATACCTCACAGCTGAGGAAAGATCCAAGCACCGTACACCAGCTGGAAATATTGATCGACGTACACGTACAGGAAAGCCGGAAAGATTCTTGTTATTTGATAACAGTAATACGGCTGAGGAAGCAAAAGAAGCTATAGCACAAAATATGCTAAAAAGTGCAGGAGATTCTTATGAATCGACTGCCGCTGAAGATAATACCATATCGTTTGATCGTTGGAATTGTTTTTCATTCATTCGCCGTAGAAGACGCGAAAGGAAAAGTTTGGACGAACGGAGACCGAGCCTTGCCAGCGAGCATTCTTCTGGTGTCCATTCAGCCAATACCATCGACCTTGAACTTCACATCGCTTTGTCTTGTGGCAATGTTACGAACGTAGTACTCGGCGATACGGAGCCGGACGAAAACATGAAACGACAAAGCAGCATTTACGCGCCATTAAGGGGCTCAAGATACAGCCCAGATCAGGGTGCTGTCAAAGAGGAGTACTTCTTACAATACAACGGTCGCTTGGAATATGCAATCGGTGGTCCAGTCGTAGAAAAATTGGATGAAGCTTTATCCGCAGCAAAGGCTTGTGAAATGAGTATAACGCCTGAGGCGTATAAAATAATACAAGGCCAAGCCATGAACTTAAGATATGAAAAGAGAAAGGACTATTACATAGTCCGAAACGAAGATGCAACAGCAAGCCAGCGAAAAACGGTAACTGCCCTTCGCCATCCTGTGGGTCCTCCGAATGCAAGCTATCTTATGGACAAAACCAAGTTTGGCAATGCACCACTGATTCCTCGTATTCGCAACAATACGTTCTTAGAGCTTTCGACTGATTCCTCTCCCCAATATAGCAAGTACATTAACAGATTGGCACTCTACAGACTTCAGAATAGCGTCGATGGAAACTTACCAGCTCAGTTTCGAGATGTTACCATCATGTTTGTTAGCTTGGGTAAAATCGATGTTTCCACAACCGAAGGACTCGATACCGCTCAAGCGGCGTTATTACCAGCAATTAGGACGTTAGTGAAATATGAAGGTGGGCGACTCATTGGCGTATTGTTAGTGATTAATGACATTCGTCATTAGGAATGCTTCAACAATTTGCTATTGATGACAAAGGTAACGAATAACAGAGCAATACATAGAATTCATTGGCACATCAGGTGCAACATTGCTGGCCGCCTTTGGTCTTCCTCCTTTGTCTCATGAACGTGATGCAGTGTTTGCGGTCAAGGCAGCCTTTGAGATACGTGACGAATACAGAAAAAATCCGTCCTTAGACTTTGCCATATCTCTATCGACAGGCGTTATTTTTGTGGCTGTCGTCCCTCAAGGTAATCCATTTCGTCGTGATCCTGGTATTTCGGGGGATACCATCGTATTGGCTGTACGCATGGTAAAATTCCCGTTTGCAAAGAAGAATATCGTCTGTGATCCAGCAACTAAGCAACAGATTGGTGGGTTTTGCGAATTCGAGGACATGGGTGGGAATTATGTCAAGGGCAAAAGTACTCCCATCCAGATTTTTGGGGTTCAAAGATTTAACCTGCCTAAAAACAAAAGAATCTCCATGGAAAGTGTAGATACGAAAAATGACTTTCTTGGCTATAAAGCCGAAATGGAGAAGGCTGCCTTGTTTGTAAACGAATGGAGCGATATGCAGTACAACCACATGTTGATCATTTCGGGTCCTTCAGGCGTCGGTAAAAGTTTCTTCTGTCATACTTTAAGCAGGACTATCAGTATGCACGACGTGTATTGTTGGTACATAGATTATCCACCTTGCTTTATTCCGCTATTAACTAAATCTTTTTCTTTTTGCTAGCTGGTCTTCGTCAACGGAAGGTAAATGAACCAAAAGCGCATGACAGGGCTGACCTAGACATCTTATACGTTCTTTTTAGTGGAAAAAAGCTCGAAATACTACCTATTGAGAGGGTTATTACTGTCATTGTTCGAAATCATCGATTCCGAGAAAGTCCCACAGAACCCTACACGAAATTCTTTATTGAGTTACGTGCCCTCCACGCATTATACTTCCGGATCTGAGACTCCAAGCGTTATGGATGCAATGGAAGTTGCATCCTCAGTAGCCGATTCTACAAATCAGACTGACAAGGATTGGCGTCCACATGTCCTATCCTATGCTTCTGCATCCCCCTCTTTAGCTGCCTTGAGCATGCACAACCATGACGCTTCCCCTAACGAAATGGCGGAATTAATCTGTCGGTGTCTGGCAAAATGCGGCGAAAGTGAAGGACTTTTACCAGTTTTCAAGCTGGTTTTTCTAAATCTCAGCGAAGTGGAAGAAAACAAGTATAGCAAACGATTGGACGGGCGTGGAAGGGATATTCTTTTGTCGGGAGTTCTTGTACGTATGTTACGCTATGTTTCTGAGCACGTTGGACTCGTATTCATATGTGATGATATGCAATGTGAGATTCCTTTGGCACATTTTTATAATTGCTGACATTGAGGAATTAGGGGCGGATTCGGCGTCGATCCGTATTCTTTTACTTATTCATGAACAATGTTCGCGAATAATGATCTTGATAGCGACTCGCCCAATCAGGGATTACAATATAGCCTTTTTGGAAGATTTCCGTAAAACTGGCCGTTGCGAGACTATTTTCCTTAATGGGCTGGGTACCAAGGAGATTGGAGAAATTATTTTACAATCTTTCGGAAGTGGGGTAGAGAGAATTAGCCCGGAGATCGTACGAGTTGTACAGGTAATGATTCTATGCTATGAAGTGCTGGACATATGAACCAAACATTAATAGAAACGTACGGGAGGAAATCCTCTTTATGTTAAGTAAGTATTATCTTACATAAATGTAGTTCGGCTGGAGCTGAATATTTCTTTCTAGGAACATGGCTATTGTTTTGAAAGACTTTAACCATGTTACAGTGTCAGATGGTGAATTAATCCCTAGCAGCAACCAATTTGATCTAGAGGACCTACTGGGAAATTTTGATTACAAGCGCATTATCAAAATGCAGTTTGATCGGCTTAATTCCTGCTTCCAGGAATTCCTTACGGTAAAGTAGCACACACAAACATAAGCTAATTGTATTGAACTGCGTTGAAAGGTTGCTAGTTGCTTGGATCAGTATTTTACGGTTGGCGAAGTTGAAGCTGTCATTAGACCAAGCAATGTCATTTTTCATGGCGCCGATGCGGAAACCATCCGAGACAGGATAGAGAAGTGCGATGTGTACCATTTTCTGCAACGAATAGAAAATGGTCCATCTGTGGAGTATCATACTGTCACCTATGCATTTTCACATGTTACAATCCCTCAAAGTATATATGACATGGTATCCTATGAAACAAGGATCAACATTCATCGAATGCTTGCCAAGTATTACGAAAGACAGCTCACGCGTGAGAATTACAGTGATCTATTGGGAAAGGTGACGCGTCATTATTTGCAGACCGACTGGCAAGGGAAACAGTTGCATTACCTTGAAGCACTTGCAGACTTAAACATGAGATCATTCTTGCTTCCTGAAGCAACAGAAAACCTGGAACGTATCGTGAAAATATTGCATGAAAGCGAGGATTTGCTGGCGCAATTTGGCAAGATACACTTGAGCGATATTTACAGACAGCTTGGGACATGCTTATCCATGCGAACGAAATTGAGTGAGGGTGAACGGTTTTTATGTAAGGCGCTAGAATGCCTTGGCGAGCCATGGCCCCACAGCGAGATCAAATTTCTGTTTAAGTTCTGGTTGAATCGATTCCATCAATATCGTCACCGAAAGTTTTGCGTGTTACGAAGATACACTAACGAGTCGACCAAGCAGATTTGGAAACGTGTGGTAGACATCATGGCTGTAATGTCCAATGTATACTTTTACACGGGAAATGGGCGTGATTTTGTTTACACCTGTTTAATTGGACTCAATGCCTGCGAACGGATAAATGAAACCGGTCCTGAGTACACATTGTTTTTGGCACGGAATTCTTTGTTATGCTGGCTAAATGATGAAAAGGAAAACAGTATATATTATATATCGCAAGCATTGAGAGTAATGGACGAAAAAACCGACCCTGGTACGCTGACCATCTGCGCTTTCCTGTGCTTTGCTGCTGGAAAATTTAAAAACGCTTGCGAACTATTATATCACTCAATCCAAGCGACGCAAACACTTGGCATTGTGACAGATTGCCAGGCTTTCTATCGTGCAGTGGGGCTTCTGATTACCATGCGTATCTTTGAAGGTACCTTGAGTAACTCACCGAACGATCTCGCCCTTCTTCGGCAGATGGCGGACACAGCTCGTTGCAATGGTGACTATGAGGCTGAAACATGGCTAGGAGTGTACCATGTTGGAAATGCTATTGTGACAGATCAAATGCGAGACTGCAGCCCTTTTGTCGCCCTTTTAGAATCTCATACCAAGGACATGGCGGACTACAGTAGAATTGCCATACACGGGACACTTATGGGATACTATGCACGTGTCCGGCAGTATGAACTTGCGAGGCATCATGTTCACAAGCTTGTGGGCATTTTGCCATCGCTAACAGTTACTCGTAAGTGGCTAGTAGCCTGATCTTTGGAAAGCCATTCTCACATACGCGATCTAAAAAAAAATAGCCAATATTTTCCCCATTTTTGGCTTGATTTTTGCTACGATGGGGTTGTATACTATGGTTGAGGACGACCAAGTGGATTTAGTTTCACCTCGTGATCCTGAAAATTATGATCGTTTTATTAACGGCGTAGCACGAATCAACCATGCGTTTCAGCAAGTAAAATTTTGGGAATTTACCCAGCCCGCATTATATCTAGCTCGTGCACTGCCTTATATTAGCACAGGTCGAACCGTAGAAGGCTATATGGTAAATAATGATTGATTGGGTGAAGTACTCCTTTTCAAACTAAAAGCGGTTCTGTGCTTTTTCAGGTTCTTCGCCATGGTGTATTAGAGATGCATTTTATTCAAGAAATCCGATTCCTCAAGGCTTATTACTGGGCTAATCTCGGGAAGTATGCCTTTTCCGCAGAAGATAGAAGGGAATGGACTGAACGAGCGAAACGAGATTTCGACATCTTAAATATTCCATCCCATGTCTACTGTATGGCTGAAGTGGCTAATGAATCTCCAAGTTCTGCGACCGATCTATACTCCATCGTCTAGCGATCCGAACTCTTACTTTTTCTTTTCGTTTTATCTACGTAGATTACATACTCTTGTACAGATAATGAATCTTATAATTTTGCTTGTTTAGAATTTTGTAAATTTAGCGCTCTTTTTTTCTTTTGAGGAACTGAAGAAAATCATTATTGAATAGCAAACATATTAAGGGAGACAGCCTGTGTAAACCGATCGAATGACCTGCCATTGATTACCTTCAATATTGTTCGTTGACTCTGCAAAATTCTGAACAGTTCGTTATATACAACTAACAGATTTTCGAAGTTTCGCAACGAGTCAAATTTTGCAGTCATCCAATCAAACTATGGATGGATTTCAATGAGATTTTGGATCAAAAGCGTGTTCTCGTTCAGCGGCAAGCGTAACTCCATCACAAAGACATAGATACCCATCCTACTAATTAGAAAATAACTCTAAATGACCCAATGCTTAAAACAGTTGAGGATACGGGAAAATATCAGCAAAAATAGTGTAGCCGATTCTGTTTGTTTCATGCAAAACGCCAGGTACTTGTATGATGTAGGGAAAGACAATGAGTAAAGGTTAAAGCTAATTAAGCATATCATTCTGCAGCAACAAAAAGAATCAGTAATAGTTATCAACGTTGACAGCCTGAATTACTGAGTATTATGTCGAGATATGCTGGTATAGTCGGTGAGTTGTGGAAATATATCAAGAGAAGAAAAGGATAAAGAAAGTTAGTGCCTTTCAAAATGGATGAGTATCTCACTTTGCAGGTACAGTACATAGATCAAACAAACGAACCGTCGGTTTAATTATAGATCATTTGTAGGTGTGTAACAATTGCCAAGGGAAAAAATATGAAGTAAAATCATGGCTGCGGCCGGTTTCTCTCGCCACGACATACTTGTTTGCAAATATTGTGAGTGTTGTGGCAGAGAGATGTCAACGCTTGCACAAACATTTTCTCGATCGCGCTATCCACCTGGGTTGCGCAAGGACGACCGCAATGGTTCTCCCGTCCCCCCGTCCCCCACAACATCACCGAATCGAACACGGGTCTTCCCCTCGGGGCAGTTTAGATTTTCACGGTAAGTATATTACGCAATGTTTTCAGTTAGGAACTTACTAATGCCATCGGTAAGCCTTCTATCACATTTAAAAAGGAAGATACTCACCAACAATTGCTGCCAAATTCTTTGTAGTTTTTATCTCCAAATCTTCAAAAACTTTTGAATAAACTTGTAACAGAGACATACCTCAATGATGTTGTAATATTTTGATGTCGCCATTCAATTGTAGTTACCGGTCTCTATTTACTTACTTTTTCTTTGTTTCTCAGAGGACCGGAAGATAAAGAACTGTAGTCTGAGAACGAAACGAAGACAAACCTATTTCGGTCTTAGTGAAAGTACTAATGGGAACATGACAAGCGGTTTCGTTAAAACTCTGATATAGGCCGTGTCGTTTTGGTTAATGAACGCTATCTATCATTTATTTCATCGCTAGTTCATCCATCTATGACCTCAATATAAAATTATCATTTATAATAGCACGAGAAAAGCTGTAACGCGGTTTAGTAATGACGGCCATATAGCACTGTAGTCATGAAAGATTCTCAAACTTTGACCAGGGCAAAATGATCTGAAGCTTCCAGAAAGAGCAACATGGTTGGAAGGAAGATGTGTTGTAAAACAGTAGATCCCTTGTGGGATTGAACTTGATGTCGTACAAGATGGTAACGCAGTATCAGAGTAACCGATTCGTTGCTATGATTATATTCGACCACCGCCATCAACTTACTGTATATGGAGACCACATAAAAAAAAAGAGAACCATTCTCCTTCGAGGTTTGAGTCCGAGGCAAGATCTTTGTTGTGAAGAAACCACATTTTATAACCGATGCTCTTCTCCAAACAAAATGCCTTAATCTCGCCATTCGTTACTGTTTTGTGAAATCCCGCTTGCTGAATGAGTATGTCCGTAAGATAAAAAAAAATGGGGCCATGTTCACCCGTTAGGGATGCAATGTCCCTTCTCACGGAACAGTCGGCGTTCGCACTTTAGACTGTAAAACGAGCTGCAAGGGGTTTTGACGTGTACCAAGACGATCAGGATTCTGTGCTTGAAGTGGATAGCGATTTGTTCTTTGGCGTCTATTTATACAGATCTTTGTAGAAAATAAAACGTCAGCAAATGAAGTGTATGCCAAGAGATAACCGCATGCCAAGACCTTTTGCGCAGGATAACAAAAGATCAATGCGAGGAAAAGAAGACAGACAGAAGACAGGTGTCACAAAGATGGTTAAATTAGAAAGTGTGAACCATTTTAGATCGTTCTGTCGACAGTGAGAAAGGGAAGAGAAAAGTCCGCGTTGATAAATGGACGGAGCTTCAGCAAGTGCCCCGATTGACATTTTCATCCATCCTACTTTCTTCTTCTTTCTTCCTCCTACAATGCACGACAGTGAAAAAATTCCATTACAAGATCCCAATCTTTCAGATAGCCTTGATACAAGGGATGTTACGCGACGGAACCAGAGTCAGGCTCTTCTGAATAGTCCACACGTCCGCTTCGCAGAACGATCCCCTTCGATCATACCCTCCCCTATCTATGTGAAAGATCTCTCTGTCGTGTCCTCACCCATGTTAATATCAGCATTACCATTCGGTTCAGTTCCTTCTCCACTTCCAGCAGATAGCTATGATCGTGGAAGAGATACGTTTGATCCACCCTTGCCAACACCTTCTGCTCCTCCACATGAAAAGACTCTCATAGAAGAAGAAAAGTATGGACCCCGACTTGCAGAACGGACATCATTTGACCATAGGGACGAAGATCGGTCACTTCGCCGTCTGCCGTTAAGAGAGCTGTCAGCTGCCGCAGCCCGTCCTGACAGCCCTCAACGGATGTTTGACTGGGATCATCCTCCATCTTCCCCTCCTTATACGGATGAAGAACAGCCGATCGTGGCCCGTTCTTCATCCTTTCATAGCCAAGCGCCTTCCCTAGAAGAGATCGGTCCACCACCTCCCCCGTATCAAGTTGTTCGCCCTTTAAAAATCCTTCTCAGTCCCGTCAGTCGTCCCTGGTTTACCTGGATCTCCGCTCTTGCCATGTTGGCTGTTCTTATTGTGGAATTGGTGACAAACAATAGCAAAACAGGAGGCATCATTGCCACCAACCCTATTAATCCTATGATTGGACCCAAAATTACGGTAAGGAAAAAAGACTTCGTATTATCCATCTTACCCACACCTTGTTATATATGTATATGTATCGAAAAGGTACTTGTCCATATGGGAGGCAAATATACACCCTGTATGCGAGGTCTAAAAAGCGAAAGTGCCTCTACACTTATCTCAAATTGTTATCGCAATGATACATCGACTTGTACGTTGGAAGAACTTTGTGGATTCGGTGGATTCTATGGTCAAGCACCGAATCAATCCTTCCGACTAATTGTACCCATTTTTATGCATACTGGTATTGTTCATTACGTGTTAAACATGGTGACCCACCTGAGGTTGGGTGGCGAATTGGAATGCACGCTGGGGCCACTTCGGTATGTGGCTTTGTATATAGTTTCTGGATTTGCTGGGTTTGCAATGAGCTCCATGCTGGCCATGGTTCGTTCAGGTAAATCAAGTGAAAACCCTTATGGATTGGTTTAACCGTGTTTTATCTTAGCCTCGGTTGGATGTTCCGGTGCATTGCTTGGTTTGATAGGGTATCTGTTCATCAATATTATTACGAATTGGAAGACGATCCCACGTCCATTCATTGAATTATTAAAGTTGTTCGTGTCAGCTATGGTTTCGTGTGCTCTAGGATTCGTTCCTGGCGTTGATAACTTTGCTCATTTAGGCAAGTGGGATAGAAAAAAGATGGGTAGTGAACCATGTCGGTTAACCTTGATGTTGGATTAGGAGGATTCGTCGCGGGCTTGTTCATGGGTGGTATTATTGTTCCGAACCCTCGTCAGTCCAGCAGGCGAGCCAATATCGTTCGTTGGATTGTGCGGCTGGTGATGTTTCTGATCCTC
>JNDP01001016.1:0-52349 GCA_000696975.1 Apophysomyces trapeziformis B9324
TCATTTTGTTCGTGAGAGAATCTACAAGATATTGAGAACAAGGGTCAGACAGTTGGGGAACCATGGCTTGCTTTAAATATCACGTAAGCCTCCATGAGATGTGTTATAGAATTAGCCGAAAGTAGAAAGTAGAAGTAGAATTGAAAGCCAGCTATTTAATTAGTCTGCGCTTAGAAGAATAAAGAAGAACTCTTTTTCAGCTGTATCAATTCTGACCCTGGAATTGTAGCCCTATAATCCTCTACTACGATCCTAATCTAGTAGTCAATAAACAGTATGTCTCGGCGTAATACTCAGTAATTCAAACTATTTACGTCGACAATTATCATTGACTTTCTTTCATTTACTGTAAATGATATGTTTAATGAAGTTTAACCTTTACCAACTGCTTTTCCATACGTCATAAAGGTATCTGGCGTTTTGCATGAAACAAACAGAATCGGCTACACTATTTTTGCTGATATTTTCCCATATCCTCAACTGTTTTAAGCATTGGGTCGTTTAGAATTATCTTCTAATTAGTGGGATGGGTATCTATGACTTTGGGATGGAGTTGCACTTGCCCCTGAACAAGAACACGTCTTTGATTCAAAATCTCCTATTGAAATCTTCATGGTTTGATTGGATGATTCTGCAAAATTTGATTCTCCGAGACTTCAAACTATTTTGGGTGGAATCTTCAAAAACATTTGAAAAAACCATAGTTACGTAAAAGTATAATAATGCCCCCGATCCATATCGATTTTTTGCGCTTGTTGCAAAAAGAAATCCATTCTATTGCAAGCGCAACATTTTATGAGAAGATCGTCTTTGTTTTGACGAGAAATAACTAAGCATATCCGAAAAAAGGTAGATAGCGATTGATCTAAGCAAAAAATTGCCAAGGCCAACATAATATGTAAAAATAACTCTGTTTTCTGGATGAGTCCATGCTGGTGACATGGAAAGGTCCGTTGCGGAGGTTCTAATTTGTGTGTCCTAAGCAGGCAGGGTATCGTGTCGGCGTTTCAATAACGGAAGCCGAGCAGTGATCAAAGTCATCCTATTGGCAAGTTCCTTTCTGGTTGTTAGGAGGAGTGTTTTACGTTCAATAAGTTATTTAATGAAGTTCATTATTGAGAGCAGAAGGGTCAAGGGTCTAGGGTTTATGGAAAGAGTTAGCTTAGGATTGTCTATAGATAGAGAGACAAACAGACAGATAGATATTGGCTGGTGTTTCTTTTCTTTTTGATGAGTAAAATGGGTTTACAAACTTTCTTTTTCTTCTTTGTACCACCTGAAATGTCTGTTGCTATTTTCAAACCACTCTCCTTTCTTGCACTTGTACTCTATTGAATCCGTCTCTCCGTTCCCTTCTTTTTTTTCTCTCCCTTCTACTCTGTTTCTGTTTCTTTTTTTTTCCTTCTCTTTCCTTTTTCCTTCGTTTAGTCGATCTAAAAAGGTGCCCTTTCTATACGCCCATTTATATATATCTCTCTTTCTCTTTCTCTCTCTCTCTCTCTGTGTGTGTGTGTTCGCGTCTTTGATGAATACGCTTATTTGAATTAACTTGGTCGGACCAGAATAAACTATATCACAACAAAAACACATATACACACTCTCTCTCTTACCAATGGTGTCTTTATACAAGCGTCAAGGTACTGACATTTTTCTTTCTATAAATTCCCTTCGCCTTCCAACTGTACCCAATAAACAAGCCACAATCCCATCCTGAAGCAAAAGCATGTCTTGACCATGGACCTTTCGTTCTTTTTCCTCTTTCTTTAGATTCCATACCTTGTCAGGACAGAGGCAATGCCTTTCCTTTCTGTTCGCCTGTATGGACCGATATTTGGTACAACGGTTCGACTCACGAGTTTGTGTGGAATTACAAGTAAATATCAATATATCCTTCTCCGTTTCTCGGGACAACATTTGATTAACTGCTTTAATAATTTCACTTTATTTTCCTTCTTTTTTTTTCCCTTAGTGATCCTTTTTATGTTAGCTCAGTAAGTAAACCGCTTATCGGGAATGTTCAATTTGTGTTCGAACGTGGTTCATTTACAGTGTCTTACCTATCCAGGCTAAATTGAGTCTGTACCTGTATTACAAAAAGAATTACGCTTATCAGCACATCAAAAGTTGGACAAATTTAACTACATCAGACGGTTCTCTTCAGGTGCTGGTGGATGATTCATGGTTTCCAAATCCTTTGCCACGTGGATCGGGCAATTTAACTTGGACGATGTATGGATTTTATTTACCTGCCGGTTTGGACCCGACGTATGAATTGACAAACCCCAGCAGTCTTTATCCACGTCCTTTTAACTTCTCTGTCGTTCGTAAGTTCTAGGTCTTGTGAACACTTTGTTTCTTAAAAAGTTAACGTATGTTGTATTTTGGAAAAAAACAAGAGTTTGCGTATCCTAATGATTCGAACCCTGCTTCTCCCCCTTCCTCTGGCGTTACAAATACTCAAGGCGTCACTTCCTCCGGAAACAGTGATGGCGCGTTGCCTGGATGGAGTATTGCAGTGATCATCATTGCCGTACTTGCCTTTATAATGGCCAGCGCAGCCATTATCTGGGCTATTCTATTGTCACGTCGTCGAAAACGAAACAATAAATTGTCACCTGCTGGATCGACCATGACGCCTTCGGGTATTCACCCTGATATGAACGCTCCTATGAACGAAAAACAGCAACCTTTACCGCCACCGAAACCATCACACGACGTTACGTCCATTCACTCAACCACGCCTATAGTTACCGTTCCTGCGCCTGTACGATCTCTGGCCAGTCCTTACAATTCAACTTCGGAATTGGCATCGACCAGCACAGATCAAGTATCGCCATCAATCTCACTACAACATCCTAATTCGAGTAGCTACACCGCCTCTCCTCAAAGATCGCCCAAAACTTCGATGCTTTCTTCCACGGATGCCGCTGCGCTGGGTGATACGTTCCGTCATATTCTCTATCGACCTGACTGGCCTGGTGCTGCCGGGAGCGAAGGAGACGAGGAGCTGAGAAGAAAACGATTAGGTGAGCAACTACTACAGCGACAATTAGCAGAAGATGGCACGTCTGTCAAACACGCCGAGAGACGCCCTACAAGGATTAGGAGCATTGCAGAGATTGAAAGCAAAGCTGTCCTTGAGCGCAAGAACTCCAAAGGATGAAAACCATAGAGAGAGAAAAAAGTTGTTGGATTCTGTACAAAACCTCCTCTTTTTTTCTAGTCTCTGTGTCTCCTTTTTGTATTTTTATTCCTATCGTTTTACCATTTCCCTTTTTCTTTCTCTTCTCTTCTTCTGCATATTCTTATCCGTGTCGTATCGTTTCTTTCTGTCTAGGACGAAACTTTATTTTTATTGTTGTCATATGTTTGTTGCTTTTAGAAACTTCTCTTTTTTTCTTGTTTTCTTGTCATATCATAAAGTTAAAAGTTCATTGTACTGAATCTCCGAGGTCTCATTGACACTTCGGAGAATCATATTGATACTTGTAGCTGAAAACGTAAATTTACGTCGTTTTCCGTTATGTCTATTTACCGTGTTCATCTCTAGTAGTATGTACAATCCTGTTACAGTTATAAACCCGCCTGGCGACACTGTTTTCTCATCTAGTAAGGAAAAGGACACTTGATATGCCTCGAGAATAACTACGGTTTGCTTAAAACACACGATAGCTATATTCTTTAAAAATATACTAAAGTTCTGTCCTTAACTTGGCCGTGCTTAAGAACAGGTTATCAGCTTATGATGAAGTCATACCCAAACTAACCAAGCCAGTTTCGATAAACGAGCTAGGTATCCAGAGCAGCAAGCATAAGCTACATGGCAGTATGCACCATACTCACTCTTAGAAACCTTTCCATTTCTCTCTGATTACAATTGCTCTCTAAGGTAAACCAGATAATGCGACCCAAGAGTTTATCTTTCGAAGCAAAGAATACCAACTTTCAATTAGGCGCAGCATAATCGTCGGGGAATATTCGCAACAATGGGTTCAGCCGGAGTCAGCCCTACCCTGCTCAGCGATCTCGTCTTCTCTTTAACCGGAGTGCGGATTTGAGTGTTACGTGAATTTCCATTGGCTTAAAAATAGCTGAAAATCTCAGGCTGATGTCCAGCTGAGCACTTCGTCGGTCTCTCAAGAACAATCTAGTCAGACACATCCATATCATACACGTACGCAGTTCATTGATACCTGATCCCTATTCTCTCTCTTTCTCGTTATCTCGGTGGCACAGTCACAGAATCCAATGAACAGGACACAATACGATCCACAAGACGACGAACCTCCAAGTTATGATCACGCTGTTCAGGCTTCCTTAGCGCCAGAGAACATTGTCCATGAATATGGAAAATATCAAGATGCCTCGGTAGATTCGTTTGAACGAGGTGAAATGTTTACCCAAGCTTTCAGATCCCAAATGGATACCTTCCCGCATGAGCTTGTCAACCAAGTGACTCAACATGGATTGGTCAATGTGTTACAGTTAGATGCACAAACTCACGGCAATCATCTTTTCCGTCATCCTAAAGCATCTCTTCGTTGCCCTCCTCTTCGTGTGAATCATCCGAACCAATTAGCTTTCTGGCCACAGCGACCGAGTCCGTGCCCAGCTGAAGACTGGGATATCACGGTCCAGGCCACCCATCCCTTCCTCAGTTTGTCGGCCTATCGGCCCAATAAGAGCACTACGGATGAGACCGTGACGCATTATTTTGAGATGACGGTCGAAAGCTCTGCGCCTGATGTAGTGCTTGCCATTGGGCTAGCTACACAGCCTTATCCTCTTTTCCGCATGGTGGGCTGGAACAAGTTTTCTGTGGGCTATCATAGTGACGACGGCCGGAAATTCTGTGATGATGCGACAGGAGGGCAAGATTACGGTCCTTCTTGGGGAATTGGTGACACCGTCGGCTGCGGATACGAACCCGAGCGAGGAAATATCTTTTTCACCCTGAATGGAAGGATGATCGACTATGCGTTTGTCGGGTTGGAAAAACATCACTATTTTGCTAGTGTGAGTGCTGACGGACCTGCTCAATTACGCATCAATTACGGTCAGACACCCTTCATGTACACTGTGGGGCCTACCTGGGCTGGTACGAAGATCTAGAACAGCAATGAAAAAAAAAAGGAAAGATAGGGAAGAAAAAAACGGAAACAGCGTTCGGTTTTTAATTCGTTCACTTGAATATATTCATTTTACATTTTCCCTGTCCAACATGCACACGCACAATTTCTGATAGAATTCATTTCTTTTTCTGGCAGAAAAAAGAATTGGATATAAAGAAAGAGATAGGGAAGAGATAAAAGAGGAGCTGAAACAGAACTGCTACAGAAAGGGAAATGGGGTGGAGATTTTTCGGTAGATGAAAGATGTCGCTGGGGCGGGATTTCCACACGGACGCACACGCATACACACACATACACACGGACGCATACATAACATACACAGGTACCCTTTCTCCTCTCTTCTTTCGTCAATTCTCCATTCTCCATTCTCCATTCTCTCGTCTCTCTTTCTCTGCCTCTCATATTTCTTGAAAAAAAAAAAGACAAGGTAATATATGCAAATCAGAAAACAAAAAGTACGCTATTTTTCATCTTCATCCTTTTTCTCTTCTGACTCGGAAACTAATGGGCTTTCCTTGACTGGACTCGATCCTGGTACTGAGGCAGGAATTGAGTGGGGGATGGTTTCGGGCTTAGGGTGTTCTACTCCTATTGCGACTGGTTCCTTGCCCGCCTTTGAAAGTGCGTAGTCTCCCGAATCAAAGTACTTGCGTTCCTAAAGAGGAGAATTGAATACGCATTATACGTTGAGTCTAAAAAGAAGCCAGCTTGTCAAACTTGAACTCGTTCTTACCTTTAGTTTATGACCGAGTAAATCCTTACGATCGGGGAGTTTCCCGTACATTCGGAACAACTTCTTTTCTTCTTCCGTGAGTTGCTAATAAGAGTATATTGAGTATCTTAGAATAAGAAGGAGGTTCGGTACAGAGGGTGTCGAGTCATTGGTTTGGTGTTCACTGATGCCAAAGTGATATGAGACTTACACTAATGTCGACTTTGTTTGCTTTGGCGGGGTTCATGGCGCAACGTGGAAAGAAAGAAAGAAAGAAAAGAAGGAAAAAAGAGTTACAAGGAGAGAGGTAAAAGAAAAGGAATTTGTAAGTTATATATCAGATGGAGTTTGGAGAAAGTTAAGCAGAAGGTGAAAAAGAGGTTGGGAAAAATATGTGGTTTGACGGGTTGGCTGTGTTATAACCTCCAACGCAACAGCATGTTTCACGTGGGACAGGCTATTCGAAAACCACTAAATCGAATCGATTCGCAGCATGTACGTCATCGTCTTTATATGAAGGACAGCCAAAGGGAATGTCAGAAAACTGACAATCTTTTCTCTACTTACAGTGCCCGGAGTCAATACCCTACTATGTTGAACAGTTGAAGAAAAGCAGAACCCGGGCGCCAAATGCATGCTGAAAAGATGGGCTGATGGCAGGGATAAAAATAATGGTACAGTAGTCCTCTGCAGCTGCAGATACTGCAAGTTATCAGAAAGCATATACAATCTTAGTTCACACACACACGTCAACCAATTATCGCCATAAGTCTCTTACCATATAGCCAGCGCTTGGTCCGCTACTTAACCAAAGCACGTCAACTCAACGTTTTAGCATGCAACTGATCAACTTTCGGCTGGCGTAGCTATCCTGAAAAATATACGGGTTTGTCTTGAAGAGTGTAAGAAGTATAAGCATGCTTTCCACCCACTTTATAATAAAGGTTTTATCGCTAGACTTATCCCCTTACAATGCATTAGCTCGATACTTATGCGAAGGTTTCTTTTGCAAACCTTAAGTATGAAACTGTCTGAAGAGAAAATGCTCATTGGCCAACAATGTCGTCCATGGAATGGTTCTACGTCCCCATAATGACCTCTCTATGTCGGGTTCATTCATAAACTCTCAGCATGGATCAATGAATATTGATGGAAAACGCGTAAAGGAAACTGGAAGCGCATACCACACGATTTTGTTTGATATTATTTGATATTATTTGATATTATTTGTTTTATCTGTTGATCCGGATGAGCTGCATAATACCTGAAGGTGTCCACCCATGCCAGATTAATCCCACAGACCTTTTGATCGTCTTGCTCCAAGCGAGACATATAGCAACTCGCAGTAAATCTCGAATTTCGTTGTTCGAGAGTTGGTTTCCTCATGCGATAGTTTGCTAACCGTATCATACACCAATCGTTCTAATCTTCACATCTGATGCCGTATTTTAAAGGTGTGTAGATTGTTCTTTGTTTTTTTAGCTGTAGCTTGCAGAAGAAAAGCAACAGTCTTTCATTTCGTTGACCTGCGATAGAGATGTAACACCAAGTTGAGTTTCCACGATGCAGTTAGCAGCCTAGCTTTGCCCTGTTCCGGACTGTATGGTTAAGGCAGTCTAAACAATGGAGTGAATATCATTGAGTATCCGTAGTTTCTGCTCCTGTTTGTCATATGCGCTAAATGGGATGCATGATCCACAATGATCGATCAATAAAGGGAATGTGTCACTGTGGCTTGTTTCTGGCAGCAAAAGGAAAAGGAAAAGGAGGCAAACGGAGAGAAGGGGGAGAGGAAAGGACAATAGATAGAGACACGGAACCAGAAAAAGGCAGCTTAACTGAAAGTCAAAAACAAAGCCTCATTAAGATCTGTTTTTCTTCTCGTCCTGTTTCTCCTTCCCTGACTTGGCTCAATGACTACTCGAAGCAAACGACGACGTTTACCCCAGCGAGCCGTCTTCGATGCAGACTACGTTTCGTCCCCGAAAGCACGACGGGATCTTTCGCCATCCGTCCCCGATGTCTGTCTCGACATTTGGTCATCCCCTACCAAACATAGGCATGATAGAAAGAAACCATCCCCTGTCGTGCTAGGAACACCCACACAAGGAAGCGAGCGAATAAGACCATTAACGCCTCGTTCTATTCAACGTATCCAAAGCGTGGTTGAGCGTTTACGGACCTGTGATGATCTGGATCTTAGTGCACATTCCCTTCTACCACATGCACTAGAACAGACGCTCTCATCCATCGCTGACAGCATGGACGCATCATCCCAATCGAGTTCAGATACGAGCGAGAAAGGCTTAGTACTGACCAATGATCCACTGCCTCTGTTAAGGGAATTAGGGAGAGTGCCACCAACGCCGTTGTCGTCAGCGCCTTCAATCTGCATGCCGGAACCAGATCTGTCTATATCAGTGGAACCAGTAGAAATGCTGAGCCACTCAGAGACTGAGGCGAAACAAACAGAACCAATGGATGTAATAGCGAAGGCAGAAGCAATAGAAGAAGACGCAGTGGAAACAGTAGAGGCAGTAGAAGCAATAGAGGAAAACTACACAGAACAAATGCACGCAGCAGAGCCAGTTGAAGACATGTCAGTGAGAGATCAGCCCGGGACGGATGACGGAGCACATAGTATGGAAAGTAATGAGGTAAAGATGCGAAATTAAAAGGTACAATGTAAGAAAGAAAACTAAAAATTGCCTACTGCTTTAGGGACTGCGTCAGTTCAGTTCAAGCAAAGTAACGATTAATGATATTGTTGATGAGGCAATCATTGTTCCGGAGCGGATACTGCGGTTATGGCGAAAGAAGGATGACATGAGCAAGACGAAGCGAGATTTTCTGGTTCTGAAACAATCCTGTGCTCTGGACTGGGTTATTGATGGACGTGATGACGATCCGCGAAAACGTGGCGTCGGCGACTGGAGAATAGAGCAACTGGCACGAAAATTGAAACGACCCAGTAGGAAAAGGAAGAAGATCCCTGCCAATGTGTGGCGTGTGCAATAGGTCTAACATATATTCCCTCTTACCGGCTATGTCTTCCCCTTTCTTTTTTTTTGTTCTTCGTCAGCTGGACTGTTTGACATGCGCCTATACAGACTTATATACACAGACATTTATACTCACACCTTAAACACACACCTATGCACGCACACGCATTCCCCTCGCACATATACATACATCGCAATATACAAAAGTATACATTTGTTCACCCGCATATGCACACATGTCCACAGAATTAAACGAAGCATGCATGCATCTTTCTTGTTCTTTCTTTCATCATTTGGCATAAGGCTCTATTTGCAAACAGAAAGGGAAAATGGGTATTTCTAGTAGTGGTGAGGCAAATTACTTTGACAAACGGGTTACCTTTCTTGCATCTTAGCCATTATTTATATTTCCGTTGTCATTACGGGTGTATATCAATACCTACGTCTTTCAGGTAATAAAACGAACAAAAAGATCTGCCAAAAAAGAGTCCAACTTGTGTGTTCCTATTTCATGTCATTGACCGAAGGTCAATCTGAGTCGCTAAATTAACGCACAATGAGTGAAGAGCTTTCGTTTAATTAACGCTAGTTACGCTTCAAGTGGACACATCAGCAAAAGAAATAAACAGAAGTATGAAATATATAGGTTGCTCTATGCTGCTGTCAAAAGTTTGCTATCACCACGCCTATTATATGCTTCCGACTTCGCAACCAGCAATTGTTTGGTTTACTCTTTCCTTCATATAAAATGTAGCTTACCAGCGAACAGAATACTTTAATAGCAGTCGACATGAACCAACGGAAGCTTGTATATCCTATAATTAACACAGCAAGAAGTTGAAACGTAGCAGCTTTAGTGTCGACATGGAGCAGAGTAGAAACAAAAGATAGCCAGTAGTTGTTGATGTGGGCATTTCTATGATATAGAGCAATGCGGTCATTATCCGATACAAACTGTGTGAGTGCATAAAACAAGCAAACAGAACATTGGGCGCTTTCAGATATTGCCGGTGTCAGCTGGCTTAGTGCGCAGCGCCCACAACCTCCACTCGTTTCTAACATCGAAACATGTTATATGTTGATAAACCTTGATAGATTAACAGAGTAGAGCTGCTTACGGTCGCTTCTAGTTGCTTTCAAGAGGCTTTTACTGTATCTATTGTTATTAATTCTTAGTATGTTATTACCTAATCAGTACCACTTGTTTTATGTGACCTCTCTCTACTTCTTCACACTTCTGCTGCTGTGTTTTGCATGTTTTTGCTTATTTGAGGATTTCTGCATTTCTTAAGGTGACACTAACGGAATCACCGTGGGAAAAAAAAAGAAAAAGAACGGGCGTTATTTAAGAGCGTGGACTGACAACATCAATCCCAATGGGTTTGTTACAGGGCTTCTATGATGGGAAAAACTTTTTTAAGAGCAATAGAAAAAGCCAAGTTTCAATTACTTATAGCTGGTAATAAGAGGGAAGCTGTTGGTTGCCCCATCGCGTATTCCGGGATGGCCCGCCCGATTGAGTTGTTTCATTTCGAGTAATGAACGCGAAACTTTAATCACTTTTTAAACGCCGTATTGTCTATTTCTCTCGCTCTCTCTTTCTCTCTTTCCCCTTTCTGTTTTCTTCGTCTCGGAAGACCATGATCTTTTGATATTTCTCTTTTTGACTGAAAGTGTTGTTATAAACTATTATTGAATCGTTCTTCTTCTCCAAAGTTTTTGCGCGAAAAGAAACAAAACTCACGTTTCCTTAACTTTGTTCATCTCATGTCGATTGCCAACATCGTCTCTCGTCAGCATCTCGGCTTTTCCTATATTCCCAGCAAACCTTTCTTCTCCTACTGCACCGACGAACCTTCCACTTGTACCAGAAAGAAAACATTAACCTATCCCACGGTTGAACAATAAGACACTCAGCAAGAAAAAACGAAGAACAAAGTACACAGCAGAATAACAAAACAGCAAAACAAAATAGCCAGCATCCTAACCGGACCCGCACCTACGAAAGAGAACTATCCAGGTTATATACATAACAGACAAAAGACGGAAAACAGAGACAAAAAAAGAAAGAGAAACAAAGAAAAAGGACAGAAACCAGACATGACAGATTCCCGTTCATGTTTAGCCGTCCATTTGGCCAATCCAGACAGGTTGTTGGGACAAACCCCATCCATAACGCACGAGCTTCCGCAACCATTAGAGTTTATGATCGAGAATTGGATGGCAATGGACGAATGGTATCCTGCCTTTAGTAGTCATGCTCTTCCTGCATCGTCGCGACATGAAGATAGCATAACAACCCTACTTGATCCAATGGCAACAAGGGCGTCGACAGCGCCTATCACACCCTCTTCCGTGACGTACCAGCAGGATCCTCATCCTCAGCGAACACAACATGAGGAGGTGCAACAGCAACAATTACATCGGCCTGAACACCAGCAGCAACAGCAGCAACAGGCGTCTTCCCCAACGGCAACAGGAGTAACAACGATAGCAACATCACAGTCGGTAGGAGCAGCAGTCGCTGATTATGCCTCATTGGCTCTTTTCCCTGAGATTACACATGGTCCTGCACCCAAGGCGATCCGAGTTAAAAAGATTGCACCTCGGCCCATCCCGATTGTTCCTAAAACCATTTCTCGGGCAACATCTGGACCTTTGTTCAAGAGCACTACTTCTTCTTCTTCACATAACAAAAAGAATGATCCTGATGCCATTGCACGGAAACGGCAAAAGAATACCGATGCGGCACGGCGTTCACGCCTTAAAAAGGTGATGAAGATGGAAGCGCTTAAAAATCATTTAGCTACTCTGGAGGAAGACAATGCGCGTCTAACGGATCGTGTCACCGCCTTGGAAGAGCAAAAATCGCTCTATGAAGTAAAACATCAGAGCATGGAAGAAAAGATACTAATGTTGGAACGTCAATTGATGGATGCACAACATGGCTTGATCCAGTTGAACGACATACCACTCCGTTAATTTTAGCTGTTGGTTTCTGTTTCTGTTTCCTTTCTTGTCTCTTTTTCTTTTTATCGATTAGAGATTTGGCTTTTATTTTTTGTTTTTTTTTTTTTTCATTTAAAACTTTCAATTCTTTTTAATTACTATGTACAAGGAAGAAAAAACTAACAGAAATAAAAGAGGACTGATTAAGTAGAAGTAGTTGTATAATAGAAAAGAAAAAAAGTGAGTGATATCTTTTTTTTTTCAGTCTACAAAACCATGGGCAAAGTCATGGATGGATTCCCAGGTACCTTCTTCCAAAGAAGGAGTGACGGAGGCCCGCGGTGTCTGCTGCGGTGTATTAAGATGACGGGGTTTCTGTCCGTAGCAGGTATACCAATTAAGATGGGATTGATATTTTTTGCACTCGTTCATGATATGATGAATGGCTTCGTCATCGAGACTTTTGATGGAGGCTGTTTCTTGATCCACGATCTTATCCTTGTCATTCTCGTCTAGAGGGGTTCGTGTCATGGCTTCACGGATCATTGGATTCAGGGATCGTAAGAAACATTCAATATTTTGGGAGTGAAGTTCGCCTAATTGACCGCCCCAACCCAATGGAATGTTGACCTTGCTTTGATGAATATCAATGAATCCACCGCTAGCAGGATTCGTCATCATCAGTGTCGATAGATGGTGACACAATTGAAGATCGATATCATAGGACTTCATGATTTGGCGGACTAAATTAATAAAACAAGTATCAGATACTCTGCCATTGGAGAAGATATATATACAGAGAGAGAGAAAGAGAGAGTCTCTTTCTTTCTCGGATCTTACATTTCTGATTGACGAGTTCTTCAGAGAGTGGTCCTGGTCGTTGGACTTGGTATTCCACATCGAGAATTTCGATATAGCCCCCAGGTTTAAGTACCCGGGTGATTTCGGCTAACAAGCCTATCAGTTGGGATCGCGTCATCGAACCTAACATGGTACGCATGTAGATATAATCAAATTGATTCGCGGGATAGGGTAATGGTTCGGCAATATCGTGTTGTTTAAACTGAGCATTTCCAGGTTTGATCGTCGTGGGAAACATGGGGCAGAGATCAATTCCATGGAAATCTGTTACATGAAAAAAAAGGGGAAAAAAAGAGCCATTGAGTCATGCTAAATGCTTATTGGTTAAAGATGAGTATCATTACCAACATGGGGAAACTCTGTGGCCAATTCTAAAACCCTAATAAAAAATAAAAAAAAAGGTTAAAGGTGAGCTCCACTGCTGTCCATTTTTGTCTCGGTTCTTTTCTTATTGTTTTCCCTATTTACCATGTACCAGGACCACATCCAATATCAAGAACTTGAGCTCGTTTACGGGTATCGGCCAGAATGGGTTGAATAGGAGCGCGAAAATTGCCATTGAAGGCATGCTTAAGTAAGAAATGCTATTATGATAAAAAAAGAATTCTTGGTTTAAACTTTGCGTCACGATAAAAGAAAAGAAACAAAGAGAGAAAAAACGCCAAAAAGGAAGAAACAAAAGATAGTTTTGTGTTTTTTTTCTTTTTACTTACTAAGACAATCAATCGATCTGATTCGTCATCATCGTAGGGCAGAAAGTAACGAGCGGATACGGAAGGAGCAAGATAACGTCTTCCTTCGATCATGGTTGTTTCGACCATGGTCTGTCCTGATAAGTGAGATTTGACACTGGGAGGCGACAAGGTGGATGACTCTGCACGAGTGGTAGATCGAGCGGAGATGGGGGGAGTTGGAAGTCGATCGCTAGTTGAGGAGTGTGTACTACGGGTATAGGAAGAAGAGGAGGTGGAGGCGGTAGAGGAGGAAGCGGATGGTTTTCGAGATTGTGTTTTTCGAGGACGATGGGGATTGGGTGTGGCAGCAGCTACCTCGAAGAAAGAGTGTAGATTAGGAGGAGGAGGTCGATTCACGGGTGTATGTCCTGGATGTGCCTTGGCAGCCATATCAAAGAAAGAATGAGCGTAAGGCGCTTGGGATATTCGACGTTGTGCCTTGGGTGATAAATTGGATGTGACTACATTGGGTATCGGTTGGGATTGTTCGTTGCCCATGACCCGTTTCTCTATTATATTTTGGTCTTCTTTGTTGCTCTACCCTTTTGACAAGGAAAGAAAGGGGGAAAAAAGAAGAAGGAAAGAAAAAAAAATCTGAGCGGGTGAGAAAAAATTGTTCAGGGCCCGGAAAAGTTTGATTGAATTGGTTTGAAAAGAATACAAAGAGGGCTTCACATTCTGGTGTCACGGTTTTTTCACACACTTCCAATGAAAGACCTTTGATCAATGATCGTCCATAGAGAACCAAAAGCCAAAAAGGACTCCGCTACGGTGTGAACATGAAACATGAAACATGTTTTCTGATAGGACCATAGTACAAAGACCTTACTTTTGTTTTTCTTGATTCAGGTCCCATTGTGTTTATTGATCGACTATTCTTGTTGTCTTGGTATTGCATTGCTACACTCCTTGTCTCCATAGAAAGAAACAAGTAGAAAAGACAATTCTCACTTAATTTTACCCGTGCACGGTCTTGACTTCCTTCTTATACTCACTAAAAATTTATGACCATTCCCCGATAAGAACACAGCGGGAAACATACAGTTATCCAAAGAGTCCCTTGATTTAAAATAGAACAAGAACAATTAGTGTATCTTCTCACTATCTTGTATCCATTCCATGTCACGCAAAAAAAAAAAAAAACAGACAAGACCGACCTCCCATATATACGCTATCCTTCTGCTCCCCGCCTTCTTTTGCCCATCTTTTTTGTAATGCTTCACACAGTATCTTATATGCCTGATATGATAAAGTTTAAAGACGGAGGTTACTAACCGTAACTGATCAAAGACTTTATATTTTCATGTCCTAGCGCGATCGAATTTGAGCGGGAACATATCCAGAATGACGAAACTTTATCGTCCAGTTTTTGTTCACCGACCTCCAAGAATGTCAATTGCACATCATTCGCTGTTTCGACTTTGTTGTCCTGACGACAAGCATACTACATGCATGGAGCATTTCATTCATCCATTTCTATCCTGTACTGCTTTAAACATCTTGTATTTGTGATACTTTGCTTCCCTGGGTGCCACACAAATTAATTAAGAGACAATCGCTCAATCGACCGTTCTCTGTGTGCTTGTGTGCCGAGACCGCTTTGCCAAACTCGTCAAAGATCAATTCACGTAAATAGAATGTGAGATGGCTTCTCTCACACATCTCGATAGGTAGGTATAACTCAGCCCCGAAGCTCCCGCTGGAAAGGGTGCAGTTGGCAAAAATGGAAGTTGTCACTGAGCATGTTGGTTTGGCTACGGCGCAGTGAATAACCGTAAAAGAACATGGTAAGTTCAAGGCTTGTCACAAGCAAATAAGCCAATCGGAAGAGTGATCAAGCAGAGACACTAACGTAGAGAGAGTATAATAGAGATACGAAAATTAAAGGTAATAGACTCGTAAGAAAACGAGAATTTTTCCTTTGCTTTCCAGAGTCTTGGCAGTACGAATCATGTGCGTTGCACCTGAAACTAATCGAATCGGATAAAGGACATAAAGAGAAAAAAAAAAGCATATAAAAGCTAGTGGACGACGACTCATATGTCGCAACTTTCATTTTTCGCTTAGCCTTTTGTTTCTTCGGCAATGGGTTTGTTCTCCAAATTAACCAAATCAGATCCTAAGGATCAACCTCCACCCTACTCTCCATACGCTACAACACAACCACAACAAGCACAACAACCATCACCGCAACCCTCTTTATCACAACAACAGCAGTACTCTTATGCACCGCCTTCGCCTCCCAAAGAATCCAATCCGGATGCAAGACCACTTCCTGCTGGTTGGATAACACAAAAAGATCCCTCATCCGGTCGATGGTTCTATGTCTATACCCCCACAGCTCATCGTCAATGGGAACATCCTTCGGACAAACAATTACCAGCAAGTGGTCAAAATGAATCCTATCAGAATTTTGCCGCTGGCCAACAACAACAACCCTACTATGCACAACAGCCACAACAAGCAGGCTATTACCAGCCTCAATATATTCAACAACAACAACCTGCCATGGCCGGAAGCAACCGTTTTGGTGGACGTCCAGGATTAGGTGGTGTGGGTACCGCCGCGGCTGCTGGTCTTGGCGGAGGATTACTCGGCTTTATGCTCGGAGATGCGATCAGTGATATAGGCCATCCGGACGTGGTGAATAATTATTATGGTGACAGCTATGGCGGTTTTGACGGAGGCGGTTTTGATGGAGGCGGTTTCGATAGCGGCGGCTTCGATTTTTAAAAGAAAGCGTTGCCTGTTCTTGTTCTTTTTTTTTGTACAATTTTGTATATATACATACTGTTGCCCCACTTCTTATTCTTCTTCTGATATTCTCGCTTGTATTGCTGTAACAAATAAAAGATAAATGCGACCCTATAGATCTCCCTTTTCCTTTCTTTATTTTTTTTTCAAATAGTCCGTTATTATCCTATCTCATCAAAAAGGATAATGCACCGGTGTACAGCTATTTCGCACCAAAATGTCCACCCGACTCTTTCTAGAGCAAAGGAAGACAAAGTTTGTACATAACAAGGTGATAGCTATTGCGTAGCTAGTGTGCTTATCACCGCTGAGCCAGCTAATGCAAACGTCATTAATTTTGTTTATCCTCTCAATTAGAAACGCATGATGTAACAGTAAGCCACTGTAGCTCAAGCCCCCGCCAAGCAGCTCAGCCCAACAGTACCATGCGAAATCAGATATTGTAAGTATGCTAGAATGGAACGCCGTTTTTTGCCCTTGTTACTTGGGTGATAGTTTTTCCCCTCGCTTCCCATTTTCTTGCAACAGAGAGTTGGTATCCTCGCCTAGCTCTACTTTCAGACAAGCTACACACAGGAACAATATTTCCATAGTTCATTAGGACAGATTCGTGCTATTAAGTAGGTGTCTTTTTAACTATATCAAATACAAGTTTATTACATTGCTAGTCAAAGCGAAAAAATATTGTACAGGTATAGGAACTGAGGGTATGCTATTGTTGTACAATGCTTTGTTGTTTCCCTAGCCCTATCCTCCTCTCTAATGGGTTAACAGACTGTCTGTAGCTAGTTTGACACTACGGATGACTCGCTTCTCTGCATAGCGTGCTTGAGTGAAGTTACCCTCGTCCATGGCTTCGGCAATGTTCGGGAAGACCTGGGAAGAATAGCCCGTCCATAAACCAGGAGCATAAACGACATGCTTGTACCATGGACGACCAATAAGACCTTTAGGATCCAGAAATGATCTTTCGAAAAAGGCAAGTTGGTTGTTCACGTTCTCGATCGCTTTCTTGCGATCTTTGCGATCTGTCAAACTATCAATGTATTCTTCGAAATGCTGAGAAGCGTGGATTAACTTGCGAACAGAACGGTGCAGGGATGGGTACGTGTAGGGGCGAATGTACTCGTTCAGACGCTCGACATACTCTTCCAATTTACGTGCATAGTCCAGCGGGTACAATGGCAAGATCTCATCGTCTGCCAAGCGAAGTGCTAGGAGACCCCAGATTTTCACCATAGCCTGATGATATTCAAACTGCGGGTCACCGAATTTGGACATCCAGTGGAAGCTGTCGTAATTGCTGTGATAAACGCCATAATCACCCTGGAAGCCAAGGCTTATACTTGCAATACCGAGATGATCTAAAAAGACAACGAAATCCGATCCTGACCCGAGGTTGCTGATAAGAGGCTTAGGCGAAGGCTTTGAAGTTCGGTTGGTATGCTCGGCCCATGCATCGTACACCGATCCACCTGTACGAGGATCAGGCACAATGCGGGTCACTTCATACAGGAGTCTATCCAACGAAGGTGAAGCTCCAGCTTCGAAATGGGGCCCTGACACAGCTACATCCACGTTAATATACACTGCGCCGGTCTGGCTCAACCATTCACGATGATCCTCTCCCCATTCTGTCGAACCAACTAATGAATATTCCTCAGCGTCCCAAGAAGCCAAAATAATCGTGCGCTTAGGACGCCACCCAGTCTTGAGAAGTTTACCAAACACGCGACCAAGCTCCAGCTGAAAGAGGATCAAAAGCAAACGTTAGTTTTCTTCCTTTTTTCTCTCTCTCACACCCCCAAAAATGACGTATAGACGGGACGTTTTTTTTTCTTCCTTTCTCTTACCAAAACGGCAGAACCTGAGTTAGGATCAACAGCGCCGTAGATCCAAGCGTCGCGATGATTACCTATGCGAGATCAATTCCCTGTTTGGATAACGAGACAAACTTTCCACAAACCAAATAAATACCTAAGATAATTGCTTTTTCAGGTTCTTCGGTACCCTTGATTGTGGAGATGACATTCCATACGGGTGTGATTTTATATTCTACTTCGTTGACCAGTTCTACCAAGCCTTCGCTAGGTCCACTGTAATAGTCCACTCCTTCCAATCCACCCACCCAGTCACCATCGCCTCGCACGCCATGATTCTGAGTGGCCTTTAGCAAGGGCAATGCATCTTCGTAAGAGAGCGGAAGAGAGGGGATAGAAACAAGTGTAGTCACTTCGTCTTGTGGTAAACGGGTCGCATTTTCGGTGGAGGGCCAGCCTGGCGTGAGAGGATCGCCTGCGCCATACTGAAGTTGGAACACGGATCCTCGTTGAACCGAGCTAGGTGAACGCCAAGGCCCTTCTGGATAAGGTTTGGCGGGATTAACATGAGGATAACCTTCCTTATCTACCGGTCCGTCATCGATCGGATCTGAGTAGACAAGAGCACCAACACATCCGAAATCTTCAGCCACCTTTACTTTGATACCACGAAATGCGCCGCCATAGCGTACCAAAGCAATTGTGCCATTCAACTTAACACCCTGATCAACCAAGTATTGGAAATCCTCTCGGCGTCCATAATTAGCATAGATAACTGGTCCCTTAGCAGTTCCGTTCTTGGAGTATCCTATTTGATCGGTATCCCAAGTTAACCTTTTTACTCGGCATTTTTTTTTATGAACAACATCTTGTTCTCTTTCTTTTTTTTTTTTGTTATTTACCGTGAAACGTAGGAACCACATCGGGATTTGTGCTTGTTGGATCTTCGTCTATCGGTGCTTCTCTTAAAGTGGCCTCGTATCGGAGTTCCTCGGGTCCTGAAATGATCGCCAGTCGGCGTCTTTCCGGGTAATTCAATAGTGGCCAGTAGGTTTCTATGGTGGTGTTCGCAAGACCGTACTCGAGCAATTTCTTCTTTGTCCACTCTGCTGTATATTTATCTCCTTTGGTGCCGGCCAAATGAGCTTTAGAGGTGTATTTCTTCAAGTTTTTACGCAAGTGTTCTGTGGAAGGTAAATCCAAAATCAGCCGTTCCGACACCGTTAATTTTCTTCCAGCTGTTTCAAAAAGAAAGGATCCATGTCAATCTGTGAGAATCCGACAAATGCCGCTCTACTTTTTTTTTTTGTTCCAGACAAGGGATATATATTACCGGTTATTTCATTCTTTGTCCAAAGATGGATCGTCAAGCCAAAAGCGATCAAGCCTAGAATGACCAATGCTGCGGCAAAGATGGTGTTTCTTTTAGAGGGTCGTGGAGGTTCCAGTGTCATTTTCTGCCTATTGATCAAAGGCGTGTATTCTGAGCCAGAGCCATTCCACCAGTGACGGACTCGGTTGAGAAAGGAATCATTTTCGTGCTGCGTGCTTCCTCCCTCCTCTTGAGGTAAAGAAGTATAAGTTTGTGCCATCCTTTTTTTTTTTTATTTAGGGATATGAGGATGAAAAGAAATGGCACACAACGAAGCGATTAGAGAAGGAAGCAAGACGTCATTTATTTCGTTTCGTGGTATCCCCCTTTAAGTTGGCAAATTCTCCCTGTGACCGCTAGGTCACCTACCATACTAGGCAATATGCATTCCCCGTTGTTCGGGTGTGACCACAGCGATCATAAACCATCCAGCTGTCTACTGATCGCTTCTGCCTCCATTTGGAAATGTGTTGCAAAATAAGAAAAGCAGATAAGACCTCGTTTGCTTACAGGTTAACAATATTCTATTCCCATCACGTCATTTACCGATAGCGAAAAAAGTGTGATAGCATACCATGGGTGTAAACTCCGAAGAGAACGCGGGGGGTTTTGATTCTTACTGCTTACTTGTATCCTGAGCCTATGAAAAGTCTAGTCTGGCACTCTATCTACGCTTACTATACCCATGTTTTAGCAAATTTCCCATGTAACTGATAAAACTAGGCTCCATCAAGCATCATATAAAACCAAGAATAGCCCCATCGTGGTTGCAGCATTGGTCATTAGGATTACAAGAGGACCACAAAAGGAGTCATAAGGCTGTCCAACTGTGAAAAGCATCCTAAGCCTTTATCTGCTCTGTTATGTATTCAGAAATTAGCTAGAGAAGCAAATATGAACGCTATTTGGGCATAGTGTAAGTAGGGACAGCAGTAGAACAATGGCTTCGGGTTTTTTACATGATCGAGGGAAAAATGTATGATGATATTTAATGACATTTTACCGAGTACCGGGCGTACAATCCCGTTTCACTTTGACTTTTCCGCCTTTCGGATACACCTTACCGAAAGCTTTGGACGATCCTGATCTTTCTCGCTTCAAAATCCATCCTAGAAACCTTGATTATTCAATCGTAGTCCCAGCTTGATTAGGTCTGCTTTGAGGCCCTATACAATGCTACTTACCACTGTAGTCACTTTGCTTGGATCTCATTGATGACCTACTGAAGGGTCGCTTCTGCACTCCTAACCTCCCTGGCGGCATAATGACTGAATAGTCCAGCACAGATTGCTACAGAAACCGTAGCATGCACAGTGTATAGTCCCCTGACTGTTCGCTGCGTTATGATTGCGGTGAAGTACACAATTGCATCCAAAGAATGTAATCACACGTACTACCTTTTCATGGCCACTATTTAACGAAATGATGGAAGAGCATGCTCAGACAGTGAAGACAAAAAGGAGATTGTCTCAGCCGTCTAAAAGATAGTTAGTTAGCGCCATATTTCAAATATAAATCGCGCAATCAATCAGTTGCGAACCTGTGATTTAAGAAAAAGAGACGCAATCAAACTTTTCACTTCTTCTAAGGACCCTTACAATCTTAATTCGTCATATCTATCTTATGTAATAATCAAGACATTTCTAGTTTATGCCAGCCGATATACCCTGAAACTGCAGGTTGACTTGTAGTGTAGATATGTTCTGTGTCATGGATCTGTTGAAGAGCCCTGAATGGATCTTTAAATCCGACGCGTAAAACAATGGGCAGCTGTCAAAATTTTTCTTTCACATTTTCAGCCAATAACGCGAGGCTTCAAAGCATCTGTAGTATCGCATCGCAAGTCCGAAGTAGTGCACCTTTCACTTCTCTGATTTTGATATGACAAAACTCAAGATATTAGAGTTCTACTCTGGCATCGGTGGCATGGTAAAGCATATTGCATACCGTGCGATTCATGTTTTAAAGACTGCAGGTAGCATTATGCCGCGGCAGCTGCAGACTGGGATTACGAGATCTTGAGGGCATTCGACATTAACACCGTCTCAAATGAGGTCCGTATAGTGGCGCCAATCAACCATAACGCTCATCAATCTACGACTAGATCTACGCTCATAACTTTGGCAAGCGTGCGATCGGTCAGGTAGGTAAAGAGAAAAGATGTGCTTGCTGTTGAAGAGGTGCCTTAACTTGCTTTCTTTTTGATTGTTTGTAGAACTTGATAGAGACGCTTTCTACCGAGTATTATGATCGGTTGGCTGCAGACGTATGGACAATGTCACCACCTTGCCAGCCCTACACCCGGATAGGTTTGCGTCAAGGAAGCAAAGATCCTCGCGCAAAGAGTTTTCTACATCTATTGGACGTGTTGGAAGCAATGAAAAATCGGCCGAGATATATTGTTGTGGAAAATGTGAAAGGATTCGAGGTAACAAGACAGCTGAGAACGTGGGTAAATTTTAGACTTTGTCTCTTAAGCCAGTCTTTTCTCTAGGAATCCACGTCCAGAGACATGCTCGTGGAGCGACTCGAAAAATGCGGCTACAGCTTCCAAGAGTTTTTGCTGACTCCACTGCAGTTAGGCATCCCTAACTCACGAATGCGCTATTATCTCTTAGTAAGAAATCTTCATGAAAATAATTTTAAAGGAGGAAGGCTGACTGGAACGCACCGTTCTTAAGGCTAAACTAAAGCCTTTGGTATTTGCCCAAGATCCGTCCGGAACAATTATCAATTATATTCCATTATCGTCCCGCATGGGCCACAAATTTGTTGATTACCGAAAAACCGGGACATCATCTGAAGTAGAACTGGTGAACAAGTCTGGTTTGCCTGTCGAGACCATATCGAATTATCTTGAATCTGCCATTGAGACAGATATATATGCAGTTCCAGATAAGGCAAGTCTTGGATGTACCTCTTTGGCAAGCTCATTTTCGTTTTTTATTTAGGTATTAGAAAAGAATGGCCATGTCTTTGACATCGTCAAGCCAGAAAGTCGGCGGAGTTGCTGTTTCACTAAGGGTGGGTACAGATGAATCTGACAGGGAAGCTACAAGGGGCTTATAAGAATCCCAAAAAGGATATTTTCATTACGCACAAGGTACAGGTTCTATATTGCAGATGAATACCGAGGCCAATGTAAGATTGCAGCTTATTGAGCGATCTATATATTGAGATTTCTTACTCCATACTAATAATTAGACGGCCTCGTTATTCGAGCAGGCGTTGCAGCTAAAAGCTCAAGGTGAAACGGACAAGATGCTGGATTTGTTACATACCCTCCAGCTTCGATATTTCACTCCCCGAGAAGTGGCCAATTTGATGGGATTTCCCCAAACCTTTGACTTTCCGGAATCGTCTAGTCAAAAACAGCGATATCGAACGTTGGGAAATAGTATCAATGTACAAGTTGTAGCTGAATTAATGCGATACTTGATAAAATAATGCTAGAAGGAACTGATGATACATGATCGAACGAGTTTAATCAATTGAAAGTACGAACGCGACAGCAGAATTAACTGTTTGAATACATGAACGTGCATGCATGGCGAAACGGTGTCCCGTTTAATGCCATTGAACCCAACTTGCGGTTTCTACAGATCAAGCTCGAATCACGACAAACGTGGATATTGTTTACCAAGGGGAAATTCTATTGATAGCAACGATAATCCACATCCCATCTCTTTTGAGTTGACTATGACTTTGACAGAGACCTACTGTGATTAGCTTACCTTGATAACAAAGCTGTAGTTACCACTGTTATCAGTTATCGTATTGCGTTTCTTGTTCCAAAATTACTGGAAAGATTTAAAGACCATAGGCTAAACGTATTATCGATCATAACTATTTCGACATAGACGACATGAAGTTGGTATAAAATGCCAAAACTTGCAGATAATTGTGGATGCCTTTTTGTTTACGGGGACTGGACATTGCGATAGGGTCCGCTCGTCCAAATCATATCTGATGCGGTGTACGTAACTCCCGTCCGTTTAGTTTATTAATTTCTTACGTGTGCGGCACAGGATGAGTTCGGCGTCGTTCTCTTCTTTCCTCTGTTTTTGCGACATGAATGATTCCCCTTACAAATGGGAATTCTTCCATCTTGCATTCCACAAGGTCATGTTTCTGTTGACCGGAATCTTTAGCACGTTTGGTGTACAGTGGCTGTTTTATTCTGGAGCGGCGAGTAAGTCTGATAGTACTGGCTTGTTCGCCATGATTTTAGCCGTCAAATCATTGACACTGCGGCTTCAGCTGCCGACAGTTGCTTCATTCAGTTATCTACGTACCTCGGCGCGGTCCTTGTAGGAGCACTAATACCCTTTTTACTTCGAAACAAAGCTGGATATCATCGCGCTCCTGAGATGGAAGAGGTCACCATTTTTTTCTTTTTTTTTTTTCTGAACGAAAACGAACTGAATCAACGCCAATCTTTATAGATTGATCTTGATACTGCTATCAATACCACCCATCATCCAGTCGAAGGTCCGGTATCTCATGGATCTATCATTCGGTTGGCCCTTCTCGATGTGATCGGCAACTTTTGCGTCACTGTGGGATTCTCTATGATAGGCAGCGGGGTATCCTGTGTCTTATTGCGTCTGCGCAGTTAAAATTAAACCTCAACAAAACTTAGATGTATCAAGTGATTTACAGCAGCGTTGTTATCTGGTGCGCTATTCTGACGTTCCTTTTCATGAATCGACGTCTCAGCAAAATGCAATGGGTTGCTATTTTGGGTTCCAGTGCTGGTTTGGCAATCAGCTCGTTGGACAGCATGAATTCCTCTTCAGGTAATTTGTTTCTTTTAGTGTTACGTGATCTTCAAAACTTATCAAAGCATAACTCCCCACAGCTAAGGCAAGCATTTTGCTCTTTGGGATGTTGCTGACTTTCGGCGGAACAGTCTTTTACTGTAAGCTTACAAAGAGACATCCCATATCATCCTCACTCACCACCATGCAAAAGCATGCGTGTATGTGTATTCGGACTATATCTTATCCAAATCGATACCCCCACCGTTGCCTGCTCGAGTGTGTTGCTATTCGGCGTGTTATTCGACCGTCATTTCCCTAGTGTGGATATTTTTTTATACTTGGCCTCGTTTAGACGAATTAATCCATCTTTCTCCGCACGTTGATATGCAAGCCGTGCTGGGTATGTACGCCCTTGTCGTCTTTTCTAATGCTATTCATGCGTGGAATTATTACGAGCTGATTGATCGGACGGGAAGCGTAAGTGGGCTTTTATGTGTGTTTGATCTTTTGTAAACCATCGCATTAGGTCGCGACAGGTATTTTGCAAGGACTACGAGCAGTTTTGGTGTACGTAATGAGCCATATATGGTTCTGCCATATGGATTCTGCACAATGTATGTGTTGCTGTTCTTTTGTTTGTTACATTTTATTGACCGCTATATGATAGGTTTCACGGTATACAAAGGGTTTGGTTCGGCATTAGTAGTGGGGTGCGTGATCTTATTCACACTGGGAAAAAAACCGAATTCCGAATAGTTACAGTTTATATAAAGCAGCATAGGGCTAATGGAAAGGTGAACTTTCAAAACTCTTTTCTTTCCCTTGTGCTCTTCCGGTATCCCTTTACCATATCCTATGTCCCCCAATATCGACGATCTCATTTGACTTGAAGATGCCAGGAATATTTTAAGAGCTAATGCTATTGGGATTTGCTTTAGAAACTGTGTCAATCAACTGTCATCTTTCCGCTCAATGGAAATAAGATGCTGGCAGTTTCCTTATTCTTTCGTTGAGCTGCACGACTAGGTCGGTTTGTTACAGTCAGCATTCACAGCTCTAACCATGTGGGATATGTCGCTTGTGTCTATTGATATTGTAATGTTAGTGTCAATCGTACCTTAACAATTTTTGACAATGTCCTCCAGCGTGAGAAAACCTACTCGAACGCCGTGAGCACCTGCTGGGTCTTGTTAAATGGAGCTGTAGTCAAATCCCTCTGAAGCGTTTGTCTTCGCGCTCCAGCGAGCATCCTGTTTAAACTTTCCGCATTGAAAGATCTTAAGTATACCGTCTATGTACCGTTTACCGTTGAGATGGTACGAGAATACAATTTTACTGTGGTGACCCATACCATCTTTGTATGTCATTTACGTTACATTTTCTTGTATCGCCTGAAGTAGGCTAAGATTCTTCGATTCACTGTCATCATATGGGCTCGTAATTTGGCAAAACCGACACTGGTATCTGTATGCTGCTCATCTGTCATCTACTTTTGCTCTGCTACATCATTTTTGATAATCAGTTTGTTACCGTACATTGCGTATAGTTTGCACAGATTACAGTCGCAATGGAAGATATTCAATTACGGTTTATGATCGTAAGGTTTTTTGTTGTGTTACCTGACCTTCATCATGTTTCGGATAGAACATACACAGACTATCGATGTTTGAGTTACACAGAAATATTATAGAATACGAGAGAAGGTTGTGATTTCTGTGAGGATAGTAACCCCCGATTCGTGATGTAGGTAAGGTTACAGATACTGATCGACTTCCAAACAATACCTCATAGAAGCCTGACAAGGTGTGGTTCTATGAAGCTTAGCAACGTTTGAAAGCCAAGACATGGTACTGGAAAGCTGCTTGAAGAGTTGCGATGTGGCAAAGTTAGAAGAGGGTATGAGCTGAGGGTGCGGGTTTGAAGGTGTTTTATGAAACGATGTAGGTAGTCCGGTGCCGGCAATGTCCGACTATTTTTCTCGGGAAGTCAAGCCAAGGGAGTTTCTAATGCAGCGGCCGCTTTCGCTGTAGGTCATTGGTGACCGCATGATCAGTGACTTAGAAAATATCTGCTAGCTCGGTTTTCTGCTTACTCCTGATTTGTTCTTCCTTTCCTTCCCCTTCTGTTTCTTTTCTACTACCGAGTTCTACCCGCATGCTATTGGATCCGCCAGCCATAGGTATGTGATACCTTTTCCCTATAAGTTACCATTCAGCTTTCATTCTAAAATATCAAACCTTAGATGCCACTTCGCTTGACTATAAACGCCCAAACGTACCAGAAAAGACATGGTATGATGAAGACGATCATTATTCCTCTGTGACAGGCGGTACAATCAGTACGGAAGGTGAAACCCTTGATCCCGACTCATATCCTTTTGCGGATTTTCAGCAAGCTATGGAACAAAGGGTGTCTTTGCGTCAGACTTATTTCATGGATGGTGGGAGTCGATTTATATCGGTAAAATATCAACCTTAATTCGCTCCTGTCCGTTAAACTATGCTAACACACTATTGCGATATAAAAAGCTCCCTACTTTAGGTAGCACACCTATCAAAGCTGCCTCACATGTTGCCCGCGTCTTCGAGGATTGGCTTGGTCATCGGATTCAAAACCATTCGCTGGTCGAACAATTACCAGTCATAGAAGATGATGTCGAACTGCTGGCAGACGACTTGCTAAATAGCATCAAATCACGACCAAAATGTGTTTCTGGGCTTTCCAAGATACTGATCGAATTGCGGATAGGCCATGTTTATTCATATAACTCGCTGGAGGATGGTCAACCGCTGATTACAGAAGATATGGAAGATTATTTTTTCCAGAAATTTCCATTGTTTATTGAAGTAATCATACATACCGAGGCCGCGGATTCCAATGACGAAATCTGTCAACTCTTGCTGGTTGTGGAGAACGTCACTGTCAGTCCCGGTCATCCCTGCAGAACTATGCAACTTATTACGACAAAATAAATCATAACTTAAAATGATTATATAATGTGTGCCTTTTATTCAAATGCTGGTAATGCTTCTCTTTGATGGTTCGCGTAATAATTTAAATGATATGTTTTCTTTTCTTCCCTCGACCGCACGTTAGATGCCCAGATAGATATAAACAGAATTGAAAGCACAAAAATCTAACAGATTGGGATGAACTCAAGCAGTAGTGACTGTCTACCCTTACCATCGTCTTCAGGGAAATTGTGTCCACAAAGCCATTGGCGATCTCGGCAAAGGTCTCCGCAAGTACCTTGGTTCTGCTTCCAAATTTAGAGTTAGTTGCAACAGTATAATCATTAACTTCAAAACTATTTGTCCTCTTTTATGCAAACGCAGGACTCGTAAGTCTCTATTTACCTTCCAATCCATTCAGGTTGATACATAGCTGTGAAAATGATAGTTAAGGAAACATATGAAACTTTCTTATTCTTTTTCCAACAAAGTAAAATATTTGAAAAGGATATTTCTCCCATTCTCTGCATTGCTCAACCATTGCCGGCAACGGCGTTGGCATGTCACACCGATTTTCCAGATATTTCTCTTGAACGTCATAGTAACGAGCCAGTAGTTCTATAGTGACAACATGTTTAAGTTCAACCATATGTAGCTTTAAGCCTTCCTTACCAGATTCGTAGGATCTTAGTTTCGCAACCACGTCATGTTTTAGCGCGATCGCAAACTGTACGCTGATGTAAACGGTCATAGTGAATAGTGCAATGTTACAACCGATCTGAAGTAACCTGAAACAAGAATTAGAATTATATAGTCTACATGGCAATTAAACTGGATTAATATCACTCACCCTGAGCAGATATATAGTATATTGTAAGAAGGCGTTTGATTGATATGTGGATATGAGATTGTATCTGTAGAAGTGTGAACAGGTGACGCAGCTGGAGTAGAAAGTAAAGGTGAATCGGATGTAGGGGATAATGGTTGAGATTCAGGTTCACGTTCAGGTTGTGGTGAAGGGGCTGTCACTGAAGGTTGGTATAAAACCAAACGTGATGATTCTTCGTCCGTGCACTCCTCTTGCTTGTCTCCCTGTTGTTCTGCTTGGTCGTTGGCCGGCTCGTCAAACTCACTCACTTCATGTAGACTGATCTCTCCTAATCGTGCTGATACTTGATTATAGGTGGGATCGTTTCGGTCATTCGTGCATAAAAATGATCGTGGTATGTACAGATTGTTGTAGAGTGGTTTGGATTGCTTCGAGGTTCTACTGAATAAGCTGGTATTGGTTTCCTCTGCGTACGAATGGCGCGAATCTGTCATCGGCGACGAGCAGCTGAATGCGTCATATGAGAATAATGGCGGGTTATCATATTCAAATTCCATAGGCGCCTCATAGGAACGTTGGTATGCCATAGAGATCACTTGCAAGAGGAAGAGAATGTCGACTTCTACAATCTCCGCAAGCACCAATGTGCAACAGTACGGCCACTGTGACCGCTGCTTTTTCCCCGGTCTCATTCTCAGGACTTCAGTTCCGCCTTGTTTGCTTCCTTCTCTGCTTCTTTGTATCAAACATGCTCTCCAGAGCTTTGAGAACACGTGAGGTTGCCCATTGACTGAAAGCCTACGTTAACACCCTTACACAGTGCGGTATACCACTCGCGCCATCCCACAACGATCGCTGTAAGTCATATAAGCAAATGAATGAGTCTAATACGTTTCTCAGTGTTGGGAGTCAAGCTCGCTTATCCACCGTTGCTGGTACCACCAGTCGCTGGAAGAAGAACAGCCATGTCATGTACACAGGGGCAGTTGCTATTAGTGTTGCTGCTTTAACTGCATGGAATTGCAGTGAGGTAACGTCGTATTCTTTGACACGAACGAAACCCAACTTGTTCTCATACCGAGACTAGGTTTACTGCGACGCCGCCCATGATGACCAACAACGTGTAAGTTTTTATGCTAAAAGTGGGACTTTTGGTTGAATATTCTGGGGTTGTTACAGAGAGCCGAAGGCCCCATCACCGATAGCGACCCAATGCGACTTCGCATGGAAGCCTTTGTTAAAGGGCTTCAAGATCGTATTGTATCTGATATCGAGGCATTGGATGGAAAGCAATTTACGCGTACGACATGGAAACGACAAGAAGGCGGTGAAGGCATAACTTGTGTATTGCAGGACGGCAACGTCTTCGAAAAGGCCGGTGTTGGTGTTTCAATTGTTTACGGCCAGTTGCCTAAAGCTGCAGTAGAACAGATGCGCCATGATCGAGGCAAGGATATTAGTGCTGATGGTCCTGTGCCTTTTTTTGCTGCCGGTATCTCCCTAGTAATGCATCCACACAACCCAAATGCGCCGACAGTGCACTTGAATTACCGCTATTTTGAAATTGAAAATGAGGACGGATCGCCGAAGATGTGGTGGTTTGGAGGAGGATCTGACCTAACCCCGAGTTATCTATATGAAGATGATGCAATCCATTTCCATCAAGTGCTGAAAGATGGATGCGACAAATTTGACAAGAAGTATTACGGAAGTTTTAAGCAATGGTGCGATAAATACTTCTACAACAAACATCGTGGAGAATCGCGTGGTATCGGTGGAATTTTCTTTGATGATTTGGATGATAAGCCGGCAGAAGAAATATTTGCTTTTATCAAGGAAATGGGAAATAGATTCTCGCAATCGTATATACCAATTATGAAGAAGCGAATGAACATGAAATATACACCGGAAATGAAGCAATGGCAACAGATTCGTCGGGGCCGTTACGTTGAATTCAATTTGGTGTGGGATCGAGGCACGAAATTCGGACTGCAGACGCCAGGAGCGAGAATAGAGGCTATTTTAATGTCATTACCACTGACAGCGCGCTGGGAGTATATGCACTCTCCGGAAGTTGGATCAAAGGAAATGGATTTAGAGGCGGTGCTGAAAAATCCCAGAGATTGGATTCCTACCAATTAGATATACTCTTAAAAATTAAAAAGCCAGATTGCTATTATGATCAAACTAAGCACTTTCAGACATAAGCTTGTAAGCTTCTAGACTACCACCGGCTTTGATGCTCTCATATGGCCTTTTCATCCCACGACGAATGTTCGAATTAGCAGTGCCATAGCCGCCTCCACCTGGCGTGTGAATAACGATGCGGTCACCCTTCCCAAATCTTGCAGAATTCTTTCCGGAAAGATTAAGACTACGTCTTTCTCCATTTTGATTACGTATCCATATGTTCAATCCAGACTGGCCATCGCCGCCACCCATTAATCCATATGGTTTGAACACCCTTCTCTCGGAAAGAATTGACACCTGTATATCGGATTCAAGAAATTCAATATCACGAATTACTCCGTCGCCGCCTTTATGGAGTCCAGCTCCTCCAGATCCTGCAAATGCTAAGTAGATGTTCATATATGTCTCTGTACGTTACCTTTTCGCAAAGAAAACTCCCTCAAAATCACAGGATATCGTTTCTCTAAAATCTCAGGATCGGTAATGCGTGTATTCGTCATATGCTAGAAGAGTTTTATCTGTTAGATTCCCTATTCATTTTTTTCAGCCTTACTTTTCCTACTCACTGTATGTACACCGCTTTGACCATCCCAACCAGGGCCTGCACCTGCACCACCAGCAATAGTCTCATAGTAACCCCAACCGGGAATCTCTTCCCCTGATTCATTCTTTCCTCCTTTACCGAAAGTCAAGTTGTTGCAACAGCCCTGGCTTGCAGCACATGCTTGGAACGCTCTAAAGACGACATCAACGATCCGTTGACTTGTGAGCACGTTGCCTCCCACAACAGCAGAGGTTTCAGATGGACTCAGAATAGATTTAGGAGGGATACGGATATCTATAGGTTCTAGACACCCGGAATTCAATGGGATATCTTCTGCAACCAGACAGCGAAGACAGTAAATGATGGCACTATAGCATACACTCTCAGGGGTATTTGTATTGCCATACACTTCCGGTCCTGTTCCTTCAAAGTCGAAGACAGCCTGGCCAACTTTGTCATCAATGATCACTCTGAGGCAGATGGGTGTACCGTCATCCATATAGTCAGTAGCAGTGAGGTTTCTTCCTTCGGTATCTTTTGCCACCTGCTTCAAAAGGTTACGGACGGCCATTTCTGCATTCTGCCTGATGTGCATCATATACGCTTGAACTACTTCGAACGAATATTCTTCAATTAATTGCTGAACCAGATTTACACCTTTGTGATTGGCTGCAATTTGGGCTTTCAGATCTGGATTAAAGTATGTGCATAAGGACAATTGCTTTTCACATATGCTTCGTTATACCTGACACGTTGTCGCGTAGACAGCGTGTGCCTGAACATCCGGGATAGCTTGCTGGGTCACGGCACAAATGGCGTTCTACTCCTTCCATATCGAACTTGCCGCCTGCCACAATCTTAAACGACTTGATGGCAGCTCCCTCTTGGTACAACTTTTCCCCGCTTAGACATCAATTTGCAAAAAGAAAAAGTAGTAGAAACCAAGGTACCTACCTCTTTGGAATGTGGTGGCATCGAACCTAAAGCGTAATATAGACATGCATTAGTCAGTCGTACTACAGCAACTGATTAGATAGGGTAAAGTTACCAGGGGAAATACCGCCAATATCAGCATGATGACCTCTCGAAGCCACGAAGAACACGATCTTTCCATTATTAAAGACGGGTGTGATAATAGTTATGTCTTGTAATGTGGTGTTAGATCGGGTATGGGTATATGTTTGGCACAAACCTGGCAAATGAGAGCCACCAACAGCCGGATGATTGGTCATGATCACATCACCATCCTTCAAGTCGTCCTTGTAATAATTCATCTGATATTTGACTGCATGGCTCAATGCACCAAGATGGACAGGGATATGGGGTGCGTTGGCTACAAGACCTCCATCCGCGCCAAATAGTGCACATGAAAAATCTGTATCCCCAGTAAGTGACAACGAAAAACCTGATAGCGTAAATATTGGCAAACCAACCTAATCGCTCCTTGATGTTAGTGCTAATTGATGTTTTCTGCAAGGTTCTGCCCATTTGCTCAGCAATACTCATGAATCTGTGCGAAAAAATAGACAGCTGGATAGGATCCTTCTCCGTTGTTACACGCTTCTTTTCGCCTTCTCCAACCGTAATAGTGATGTGTTGTGATGTAATCAATGCATGACAAGACGGTTCAACAACAATAGTCGCCGTCGCATCGATAATGACAGCCGGGCCTGCGATCGAGGTGCCTGGTAAAAGATGTTGCAGTAGGTATACGGGAACATGATTGTCCCTTCCGCCTTCAAAATACACTGAAGTTATACTGTCCGGCTCACGAGCGCTCTGAATTGAGTTAGAAATTTTAAGCTGTTGGATCTCTTTGACTGGTGACAGGTCTTCGCCACTTCTCGTTTTGCCGATTCCTCTGACGCGAATGTCATCAACGCAAATCACACGATCTGGAAATGAAAATCCAAACTCCTGAGTGTAAAGGTTTACGAACTCGCTCTGGAAATCCCAAGAATCAGCAGGCTGGAGTGTCATCAAAGCACAGTCGGTTCCTTCATATCGCAGATTGAGATAGACTTCAGTCTGGATATTTGAATAACCTTGTTGGTTCAATTCGTCGGTGCACTTTTTGACAAGGGCTGCTACACGCTGCTGTATTTTTGGTAGAGTCTGATCGCTCAATACTTCAGCTGATGGTTCCTGCGTTTCATGTACCACATCAGCTAAAGCAAGACCAAAGGCTGATAAGATGGAACTATGACGATATAAAACAATTTTCCTAATCCCAAGGTTACGGGCAATACCGCAAGCTAATACAAGATGTGTGAACACCTGGAAAATAATTATTATTCCTTTTTGTTATACCATGCTGTCCGCCTGCACCACCAAACACAGCCAGCGTATGATTGCTTGTATCATGCCCTTTTGCCTCGGTCAAATTGCGGATTGGTCGACACATTGTCTCGTTGGCAACTTTGATAAAACCATAAACAATTTCATCCAAAGACTTGTCTTCACCCGTAGCTGCATTAATCTCCTCTGCTAAGTTAGTGAATTTCTGCCGTACGATCTCTACATCTAGTGCTTCATCTTCGTTCTCTCCGAAAATCTTTGGGAAATAGTCTGGTAAAAGACGGCCGAGGAACAAGTTCGCATCCGACACTGCTAATGGTCCACCTTTCCTATATTGATTGCATCAGTTGGATATTACCAATATCTAAGACGGATATTACCTATAGCAAGCTGGCCCAGGATGCGCTCCGGCACTCTGGCAGAAATACAGAATAAAGCACAAAGCGGTTAAAGAAAGAAGCAAACATGAAAATGATTGTCTCACCTCCGGACCAACAGTAAACAAACCGTTTTTAAAGAATAACATAGATCCACCCCCTGCTGCCACAGTATTAATATCAAGCTGAGGCGCTTGAATGGTCACTCCAGCAGTAGTGGTCTCAAAAACGTGTTCATAATGGCCATCGAACCTCGACACGTCTAAGGTTCCCCTTCATTAATTCGTCCCTACTTTTATCACTTCTACTTACCAGTGCTGGTGCCTCCCATGTCAAATCCAATAACCGGTGTGCCGTCTTCTTTATCAAACGTTGTCAGGGCGTAGCCAACCACACCACCTGCAGGGCCAGAAAGAATAGCACGAAACCCAGAGAATTTATCTACGGGAACTAATCCGCCGTCGCTCTGCATAAATTGCAGCTTGGTTCGGCCTCGGGCAAAGCCATCATCAAAACCATCCACAAATCCTCGAATATACTTTCGGATACAGGGTGTTAGATAGGCATCCGCTGTGGCAGATGTACCTCGCGGTACGATCTTGATCATTGGAATGACATCATGAGATAATGACACGTGCGAAAATCCCATGGATGATGCCAGAGCGCCAATCTGTTTCTCGTGCTCTGGATATGTGTACGAATGCATCAAGCAAACAGCGACGCTTTGATACGCTTCATCTCGAAGCTTCTGTAGCTGACTTTTCACGAGCGACAAGTCTATAATAAAAAAGATTTCGATTAACCTTTTACACGTATATCACACCCTGTATCTAATAGGACCTGGCTTTTGCAACACCTTAACAAATTCCCCTGAGACACCTTGAAAGATGCAGTCGTCCTTTGTCGTGGAAGGGTCGACACGATTGATCGAAGCAGCTGAATTCAGCAAAAGTACTCTAAAACAAGCAATGAGCAAAAAATGGTTCTACTTTCCTCTCCAGTACCGTTCATCGACTTCTATTACTGTCTGTTGAAGCACATCTGGCTTACTAATGGATAAATCAAAAATTTTTGGTCGCGACTGATTTCCTGCATATAGAACAGTTAGATCTTGCACGGGCTGCATAAAAGTAAAGAGGTGACTTTTACCAATGCTAAGCAAATCCTTAAATCCTTTGGTAATAAGCAATGCACATTTCTCGCCTTTCCGTTCGAGTAAAGCATTGGTTGCTACTGTGGTTCCCATACGGATACTATCTACAGTTTTCGTCTATTCAGTGAATCACTCATCGGACACTCTTATGCATTTCTTTCTTTTTCTTACATACCGATATCGGCTGTGGGTACCGGTTCGTTGCGGGGAAGTTGACATCCTGTTGCCTGTTCTACAATGCGACGAATGCCTTCTGTAGGCGCATCTTTGTAATTAGCCGGGTCTTCGGAAAGTAACTTAACGACGAATTCACGGTATTCAGGAGTGCCAGCTTTTCCGAGAAACCCGATACAGTCTGTAAATGTGCCTCCTCTGTCAATGCAAATGGTCAACTTCTTATACTCGTCCTGCATTGTCGTTTAAAAAAGACCACGCTCTTCCTGGAGCCTACTTCCGTATATAACTATCCCACGCTAGTTCGGAGAAAGCAGTGCCCAATAGCCTATCTTTCACGAACGCTTTGTGCAGCCTGGATTGATATCACAGCAGTCTACAATGTGTCACCTGAGCAGGATCAACCAGTGTTTTCATAACTTGTCATGATTACTCGAGTATCCAGAAGTGGAACAGAAAGTTTCATGCGCTGCGAACTGCAACAACGTAACTTTGCATACAGTGCAATGTTACATACGGTTTTGGAGAAAACAATAATAGCCTAGCGATACGAGAATATTTCAATAATACTGATTATAAATGTTAGCAAACGTTAAAGCACCTAGCTAACTTAAGATCTCAGGTAATCAGAAGCAACCAATATACCTGCATAAAATAAAATAGCTAGAGAAATTGTAGATGTTCGTTTTCCCTTTGCTGCCTGGTCAAGTTGTACTTGGCAGGAGACATCATGTTGATAAACGTACATAAGAACCAACGTAACCAATTCAATAACAGAAAGTTAGAGAAAGTATTCATTTTTCTTTATTCTACCCGATCAAGGTTTATGTCCGAATACAAAGATAATGCAAAGAAAACTTGAGTAATGCTTAGATGAAATAATGATAATTTCAACATGCTTTGTAATGTATAAGAAAGAAACAATAATAGTACAATGTGTCTAATGTCTGGTCTATGGAAGTGTCTTGATATCACTTTTCTTGTCTTTGTTGCGGCGTGCCTTGTTGACTGCCCAAGAGTACTGCTTGGGCCATCTGATTACGCCACCAAGCTCCTGACCAGCAGCGATAGCCCATTCAGAATTCGACAGGAAAGAGCGTCCAATGAGGATATAGTCTGCTTTCTCCTCTTTCAAGATGGTCTCTGCATCTTCACCGTCTAAAATCAAACCAACGGCACCCGTTTGGATCTGTACTTCTCGCTTGACTGCATCGGCAAATTGCACTTGATACATTGGAGCTGCAGGATACTTGACTCGTGGCAAGTTGCCACCACTGGAGCAGTCAATAACATCAACACCAATCTTTTTCAATTCCTTGGCATATTCGATGGCTTGATAGATATCCCATCCATCTTCATCATGACCCATCGGGTCAGGGTTTTTGTAATCGGTCGATGAAAATCGGACCCACAAAGGTTTGTGCTCAGGCCATGCTTCACGTACGGCCTTGGCTACTTCCAAGGGGAAACGAAGACGGTTTTCAAGAGAGCCACCATATTCATCGGTACGCTTGTTGGTATTACCCGAGAGGAAGCTATGCAAGAGATAACTAATATTTTTGTATTAGATCAGGAATCTCGTGCATCTTCCTGTGTTCTGTAACTTACCCATGGGCGCTATGGATTTCCAAAACTTCAATGCCAGCTTGATCTGCTCTTTTGGCAGCATCTGCAAACTTTCGAACAATATCCTTAATTTGTGCCTTAGTAAGTGCTTTCGGTTTGGCATAATGCTCATCAAAAGCAAGTTCGGAGGGAGCACGGACATCTTCAGGCCATCCACCATCCTTCTCTTCTACAAGATAATCGCCAACAAAGGGAGGGGCCATGGAAGCTTTACGGCCAGCATGGGCAATTTGTAGACCAGGTACTGACCCTTGGGACTTGATAAAATCAACAACTCGCTTTAAGGGTTCGATTTGGGACTCGGACCAAAGACCAGAATCTTGTGGAGTGATACGGCCTTGTGGCTCGACGGCAGTTGCCTCGAGTATAATGAGGCCAGCACCACGGAGTGCATAGGAACCATAATGGACCAAATGGAAATCATTGAGCTGACCATCTACAGAGCTGTACATGCACATGGGTGGAACAACGATACGGTTATGAAGAGTGACGGATCGAGATGTGATAGGCTGAAATAACCGCACCTTTTCAGGTGCAGAGATCAAGGTAGCAGCGGGATTTTCCTTGTTAAAAGCGGGTGTAGCAGTAACCATTATGAAATAGAAAGAAGGATTAATATACAATATGTTGACCTTGCTACTGATATCATCGCTTTTATAGCATTAAAATGCTGAATAATCAATTAGCGGAGGTTCAATCGTCTGAAGAAGTGAACAGATATTTTAAAAGGAGTGCGCGGGTAAAGGAATCTTCAGCCTGCTAACGAATAAGGCAACCATCGAGGAAACTCTAAGAAAGAAAAAAGCCACAGCAATATCTTAGAATAGCTCTGAGCGTCGCTTTACCATTGGATTAATTTCAAATATGTTGCAACAAGCTTCTAATGCCCTGGTCGTCAGTTTTCCCAATCTTTTGTCAGATCAGCACACTATAGACGTGCTTGACTAAAAATTGATTTCCGATAAGAAACAATCTCACTAGTAATGCCTGTCGTATTGTGAATTTCTTTATATATATCCAGTTACTTTCATTTATCTCTAACAATCTTGTGCGATGTGTATTACTATAGTTGACTCAAGCAATGTGTCGTATGAAACCGGATCGCAAAATCTCGGAAATAGGTTCCACGGAACGTTTTCTGACAACCAGTTGCTCAGGCGCTCGTTCCTGGAATTACTCTATTAGATCGAGCGCTAATATATCACTGTATTTAGGCAAGCTAGATTAAAACCATTCAAACTAGAGATGTTTTACCGTAGTACATCCCCATACTATCTTTCTTTTGATGTGTGCTTTCTGTCGAACGCTTACAACGAAATTGATTTGTAATCTTTCCTGGATGTGACACGGTTTGTTGAACTAATGATTAGCCGTGATAGTTTTCTGACTGTTCGGTCATAGAAAAAAAAATAAACGGAGCGTATCTAACATTAAGCGGTATTAATAATATCTCCAAAAGTAAATCGTTAAAGGATGCTTACTAGAATCTGTTGTTATTCAAGGAGGCTATTGCTCACTCCGCTTGATGAACTATACTATACTTCCCAGGTAGGAATTATGTTATTTAGTTACAGAGGTTTTATTTCTTGGACAAAAGGTATGTTTGCCAAAAACCAATTTTAAGAGATACAAGTCTTCTGTTTCTATGAAAAGAAGTTTGTCTCTTTCGTCCTTTAAGCTAGAATGGGCGACGTTGCCAAATCGTACTATCAAGCTACCGTTTCCCAGGAATCTTCCTGCTATTCTTTAGCTTTATAAGTAATTACCTTTGGGTAAGGTAGTTCCTTGTCGGTTAATGGCATCTAAGGGTGCACAAAGGTGTAGAATGTTTTTGCTTTTTCAGACTATATCTTTAACCGATCATTCCATGGCTTCTGCAAGAAGATCCTAGCTCCGCTGCGTTGCACCAGTTCAAAGCGATCAAGTTGACCTTTGTTTGTGACTCAACTCTGCCTGCGAAACATGAGCTCTTTCATACCGTATGCTCTCCTATCCGGCTTTTTCGCAGCACTATCTTCGGTCTTTGCTAAGCTTTTTTCTAATGAACGTGTAGCTATATTTCATGAGCTTGTCATTGGACAATTAGAAAAGTATGATGTACTTCCATCAACGCCACTTGACACAACAGGGGAGGTAAAAAAGAAGAAAAACACTAGTTATTCTGGGGAGTAGTTGTTTCATAGCTATATATTAGATATCGCTGCTTGCCATGCGCATAATATGCTTTTGCCTTATTTTCTGTTGCAACTCAGTAATGTGGACATTGTTCACCAAAGCACTGAATGCGGCACCGTCATCTGTCCAGGTTACTATCGTGAACGGTGCCATGAATTTTGGAGCTTCTGTAAGTGGTTTTAGACAGAAAGGAACGGATAAGATCATTTACACATATTTGACAGGCGATCTTTGGTGCTTTGATTTTTAACGAAACATTAGCTCTGCGATGGTGGATCGGAGCGAGTTTTATATTAGCGGGTACTATTCTACTGTCTGAATCGCAAAAGAATATAGCAAAATCAGCAAAACAAAATTAAAAACTATTAACAAATCGAAGAATGGCCTCTCCAGTATATGTGCCTGCATCTAATGTCACCAAATGCCCTGAGTTAGATATGCTTTCCCAAACAGTCGGTATATCACGAGACTGATTCACTTGGAGCCATGCTTCCATCACTTGTGCTGTGTGAAAATCTTCCTCGCCGTGAATTAGAAGATGTGGCAGTTTAATTGATTGTTCCGCTAAGATTTCGGATGGTTCTGTAGGACATTCAGGTAATGAATGCGCACAGGAACTCAAACACTGAAGCAAAACTTGATCATGCACCTTATCCAGCGCCCGTTGCGCTTCTTTCTGAGAGTCTAGTGCAATACCAGATGCCACAATAGCTGTTCTTGCTGCATTCATATCGACCGAGGCTTCTTCACGATACATATCAATCCATGGAAGACGTGGCCATGCTAAGTTCGTCGGTCCACACGCGATACCGATGCATCCTCGGATTTTGATGCCAAACCTTCTCCAAGCCGATCGTCTTTGGCGTATGCATTCTTGCGCGATCATGCCCCCCATGGATATTCCACCCAAGAAGAGATTAATTCTTTTCAGCGTCGAATATTTGCGCCTAAACCACCGAATAATGTCGTCAAGGTCATGAATGGCAGCATCAAAAGTAAAATGTCCGGTATCGGATGGAGCGTGCTGGGATAAGCCATGATAACGAAGATCGCATGTTAAGACACAGTAGCCAGCCTTTGTCAAAACTGGCAGCACAGTATCAAACTGATGATGATCACCACCGGCACCATGAATAAGCACCACGAGCGTTGAGCGTCTTTTCAGACCCTGAGCACCAGAAAGGAAACAGTGAAGGGGAATAGGATCTCTTTGTTTAGACGTCTCTAGGACAATTTTCTTTGGGAAGATATTGGGCTTAACTGCCATGGCTGTCATGAGTATAGCGAAAGAACGATTTACTTCCTAATTGTTCCTCTCCCCTTTATAAAGTTGTTCTATCAACGTGCGCTGCATAACCTTTTGTTCGACGTTTTTGGAAATGATCGTCACTGGAAAAGGCTACCAAAATAGGCTCTGACTGTTTGGTACGGAAACCACGTGCAGTTCTACGTCTTCACCTTTGCTTATCTTTTGCAGGCAGTCTCAGTTTGGCAAAGACAGATTAATGAAAGATAGTCTGATGATGTCTTAGTTCTTATGAATTCCTTCGCTTACGGCTTCAATATGGGATAGTATAAGACAAGCGCTATCGCTTTGTATTTAGTCTTCTCCTTTTTTAATCTCCTTGAAAAGAAAACAAGCTATTTTCGTATGATAGCACGTTCTTTAAGGCATGCACTCCACTTTTTTTCGGTATCGCACTCGCACTCTTGTTTCCATCTCGGAACAAAATTTGATCAGGTTTTTTACGTACCGATAACTGCCAGATGTTGTAATGAATTGTTCCGCTAAGACTGATTTCAGGTGCTAGAAACAGTACAGAAATCTCCAGATATAAGATGATTTATGATCGAGCCTGGTATCGGTTGTGTTTAACTTCTATTGAAAAGTTCGTCCATTCTATGAGGCCAGGAAAGATGGATCATGTATGCATATCTATAAAGCCATCACCAATCACCCAAAGAAATTTGTAGAACGGATGTTTAGATGTAATAAGCATGTTATTCGATAAAGAAGCTAGACAAAAAATGTTTCTATGTCAAACTAGACAAAAAAAGTATCTAGTCTTGACGCCTGTCAACATGTGAGTCCCACTGATGTATGCAGCCGCCGTAGCACATGTTGAAATTGAATGACTAGCTTGGATTTTCACCGAAGAGCTATGGACCATATATGTCCAAATGCAAATTGCTTTCATGCATGATCTTGGGTATAAATGACCTTGAAGTATGTATACAATTGAGATAACCTTATTGTTATGATACGTGGACACAAGGAACTTAAAAATCCCAGCTCACTATAGGCACTAATGTTCTACCAATATTGACCTATGCAGACATTATAATGAAATAGTACACGCAACTTCCAAACGCAAGCACTTTTCTTGTCATTGTTATTGATATCTCCCGTTCCATACTTTGCTTTGCAACTCCAACGACATGTCAGATACAAATAGTAAATAAAAAATGATTCAGAAGGAAATTGAAGGTTTATTTGTCTGAACAAAGGTTATAACTATCGTACATATTTTACATAAGAACAGAAGATGGACGTTCGTATCATCCTAAACTCCACCATGTACTTAAAGTGTCAAATGTAATAAATGAATGTGGGTTTGCACAATCAACAGCTACATCCTGGTTTTCCAACTGCGCAAAAAAAATTTAGTTTGGTAAATTGTATGTTTTGATAACTTACATTTGGTAGGTTAATAGTTGTACGTGCAGAGTTTGCATGAAAAGCAGCCATCTTGCCGAAACCTTTACGGCTGATCAGCCGGTAATCCGTGTAACTGAGAAGCCAATTTTCAATTACTGCACTATTGACTCCTGCCACCATGGCCTCATCGTCATATTCATCTTCCTGGGTATCAGTTGGTTTGTTAACAAACTTTGGAGTGATAACTTTGGGTTCCAAATGCTTAATAGGCAGACCGGTGACCAGCATTGTTGTGTCATTGCCAACTACCTGTTGGGCTAATGCCTTGTTGTAATTCATAGATACAAATTCATTTCTCAGTGCGTTAGAATCAGTAACGAGGAAGTATACGACATGTTTGTGATGAGGCTGCCGGCGTGCATCCCGTAATGCATTGGCACATTGAAAGAAATAGTTCCATTTGGCCAATGTATTGTTATCCAGTTCGGGATTCGCTAAAGCGGTGTCATCTGTCCGAATCTGTAAATTTCAGACAGGACTTATTCAGCAACTGATAGAGAGTAGGGCTAGAAATCCTCACCTGCAACCCTATGCTTAATATGCTCTTCATATCAAACACTGACTTATAGGCGTCGATAAAACGCCGGGAGCCAATAGTAGGACGGAAAAGATAATCGGTGAAGCATCGAAACGCATTTTCTTTAGTAAGTCCTACTTCCGCTAGCCATGCAGGATAGTAACTGGATTCTTGAAAGGTTCTGATGATGTAGCCTCGATTAGATTTCATCTCTACGTACTATTTTCAACACGATTAGCATGATGCTTGTTTACTTTTAAAGTAGTTACTTACTGATGCATTCCATAGATGGCTAAAGTTTTGTGCGGAACCGCTCGGAAATAGAAGCTTTCCTAGGGCACCCCAATTAGCGTTGATACTGTTAACTTGTTGATAGGTTAACATGGATGAACGCTTTGACCGGAATAACGCCTGCATTTTTCCCGGGTCATAGCTCCAATCGATGTTTGGCTTCTCGAACAGTGTCTCCAGTGCGACGGGATTTTTGCCTTTCCAGTGAGCCAAATACGCGCGGTCTGTCAAAAGAGCGTAAAAGAAGGTAGATATCATGCCTACAGTATATGAGCAAAACTTCGTTACTGGGCTGCTGTTACTTACCACCCATTCTATCTGCGAGACCACCGCAGCTGCGACTTGCCCGATGGTATTCATCCTCTTCACATATATAGGATACGTAGCGTGGCCTATCTTCATGTTGAAAGCTACGGAAATCACCAGCTTTGAGTCGTTCCAGTTGTTCAAGCCTTCGCTCGTGTAGGGAAGTATAACGAGACTGCCAAGTTCCACAGTCTTCTATATGTATCTCAGCGTTCAATGATCTTGCACAGTATGTGCGATAGTCGGCTGGGTCTACTTTTTCAAGTACAAGTTGTAAGGTCGGATCTGGCGGCGGCGGTGTATAGGAACCGTCCTCGCTTGGTGGTACTTCTGTGCAACTTGAGTTTATGCCCATATCTAGTTTCTCGTCGTCTATTTTTTCACTCCCTGGAGTCAAATAAGCAAGAGCGACAGGGTATGAAAGTGATGCGTACCTGGATAACAGAGTAATGACGCGATCACCATAGTCCCTATAACTAGCATGCTGATGAAGATCAGACACCTCGAAAACCTGTATTTGACAGTGTTTTCCACAGTAGTCCCAGGACGGTGGTATGGTATTCCAGACACCATAATGAAGGAACAACGGAGAAGAAGAGTAAATTGCAGAAATTGAGAGGATCGACACTGAGTTTTTATTTTAGTTCCTGTGACACGTTTAAACGGGTATTGAATCAGGTACCCAATCACAATGCACGGATCGCCCTGTATTTCCAAGGTTGGATCAGTACAATACCCATCTCGCCGCAATACACGGAATGATCCACGCTCCATAGACCTTCCATAACATCTTCTTTTATTTTTTTTCTCTGATTAAAAAAAAATAAAAGTATAACTATAAGAGGAATTTCATGGTTTGCTAATTATCTAATTAAGATCGTTTCACTTTCAGAAGAAGCTAAATTTGCGGAATGACATAAAAGGCTTAGTGAAACAGGATCAAGCTAAACTGGTTCCTGATGATGGACCATGTGAGGATTGCACAACGGCTAAAATAACAATCTATGCAAGACTAGGACATAAAAGCGCAGAGACAAGAAGAGCAGATTAAGTTCTCCGCTGGATGAGAGCTAAAGCACATGCAAGCAAGGAAGATATTGACAAAAACGACATGGGCCGATCAACACTTTGTACCACCGACAGTATCTCAGAACCTTATGGTAAATATCGAATAGCACGCAAGATCACAGTTGCTTAGAAAGTTTAACTAAGGGTGTTCCAGATATCTTACCATTTATCCCTACAAAACTTAGCTATTCGTTCCACAGAGTAACATGATCAATAAAATAGCTCAACAGAAAAACTGAGTAGTTTTTCGAACGTGAGGCCGTAGTGGCTTGATGTACCAACTCCACATCCAACTTTAAGCCTTCTCACCCTCAACAGAGCTGATGTGTCTGTCTGTTGGATTCCGACCGCGATCGTTAAACCAGAGAATTAATAGCTAAACGGGATTAAGCTATTTTTCTTCAACATAACTTAAATAAGGGAACAGAGTATGTGATCTGACTCCTATCATTTACCCTTCAAAAGGATATTCTTGGAATGCATTCGATTACCAACTGAAATATCAGTTAAATGCCCATGTATAGCAGGTATTTCTTACTGGAAAAGCGAAAAGCGTACTAACACGCGGCAGACTCTTCAAGCATCCAGCATAGGATATTGATTACGAAATCTAACAATCGGTCACATCAAACAGGTGATGTTACCTCTCTATATTTTAAGTAGAAATTAGTTTTAGCTCCAATCATACCCATGGCCGTTCATTTAGTACCGCCTTTTTGTGGTTTATATATGATCTCACTTTGCCTTTTCACACTTTTTATTGAACAATTTTTTACGCTATTGCAAATAAATTTTGCGTCCATGCAAAGATTAATTTTCGCTAAAAAGGATAAAATATGCGGTATTAGTGAGTCATACGGGAAGTATATTTTGCTTACATCAACTTGATCCTCCAGTGGACACAAAGACTTATTCGAGCAGGATAAAAAATTCATAGTTAGTTAACAGAATGGCATGTTGGTAATTTTCTGGTTACCGGCAGGTATTCCAGTTATACTATTGGGGCCTCTGCCGCACCGTGCAGCGGTGGAAAAGGGTATAAATAAAATCGGTGTTGCATTGACTGTCTTCCATATCAAATGGGGAAGGTGGAACCAGCGAGAATTCAACTAATACTAACGACGGCTATACAGTTTGCTGCCTCGACATCACGGGTTCTTCTGCTCACTCCTTAATATAACGGGGACAATCCGGGTTCATACACAATGAATGGTAGTTCACTGAGATCAGCTTCATTTTTCCGTCAGCAATCTTAAATCTTTTTGGATGTTGCGGCTAAGAAAAGCAAATCGAGCAACTTTGCAAAATCATATGCTCGTTCGTAATCTCTGTCCTTGCATAACTCTGATGTATTATCCTCATCATCTTTCCAATGGTCTTGTGTATCTCTTTATTCGCGAGCCGGCTCCCATACCACCTGCTCCGATGCATATCGCCATTCGACTTTTCGTCTTTCCGCTACTTTCGCCGCCATCTGCTGTGAATCTTCATTCATTTGTTTTAAGACAAATCATATGCGAAACCTGTACGGTGTTTCTATGTGTGCTCCTCCTTTTTCTACCTGTTACTACGATTAATGAACGTAGGACTTCTCTATTTTGCTTTGTAATACTAATTTATGGATTCGGTATTACTGATGGGGGCGATGAATATAGAGTTCTTATATCTTATGCCACCGAAATACTTCAGAGCTTGTGGCTAACTCCAGAAGATTCTCGGAAAGGCTTTTCTCTGCTTGATTCGCAACAGATGCCCGGGCCTACCAAAAACGCAAAATAAGAATATAGTTATGAATACACAATTTCTTTCTATATCATCTTCCGTCGCTGTCTCTTTTAAGCCTTTCGAGTACAAGAGTACGAGTGCCACTGTGTATGAAAAGTACTATTTTTTCTTCATTTACCGAGCAGAATTCACAAAGCCTACTCACGCAACCAAGATGGTCGGGACATAGGTCATAGGGCATATGGAGATGAAGGAGATGAGGGATCCTGTATGTACGCAAAATGTTTTACCGGAAATATGATATGTGAAGTACAGAGCCGAAGAGTCGGAAACGTGTTGCCTTTCGTCTTTATATAGTTTAAATCACTGAAACCGAGTATGACAGTGGTTGATAGGAAATCAACAGATGTCTAATCAATAAAACACTGCAGAGGTAAGACAACAATTTTCCCAGAATAAATGGCCTGAGCCTGATGTTAAGATCAGGAGCATAATTGAACATCTACAGAACAAATGCCGTCTTTACTCGCTTCTATATCTCAATGGTGTTTATCATATCCATTTCTTGGTTATAGCAGCATATGGAAGCAAAGTCTTCCAGACCCTGTTAAGACACTATATCCAGTTCCGGTTCTGCTCAACTACATTCCCTTACACTTCACTTTTTATTGTCCCTGGATATACTTTTGTTCTATTTATCATCTGTTACATCTTTTGGTTAGCTCCGTTCTTCGTTTCTTCGAAGAAAAAAAAATTCTGCCAAGAGGTTTGCATATTTGGCAAATTACAAAAGGTTTACTGATTTTAACCTGAAATATCTCTGAAGTTAAAATCATTCCATTTTAACCAGCTCAACAATTGTAAAGGTGAAACAGATATAAACCGAGAACAAAGACGCTTGAGCATGCAAACCGATAGAATGCCCAAGCACAATTAAAGGAACACGTCATGGCTCTTGGATCAAGTGAGGAGGATGATTGCACAACTCCAGTCATATTCGTGTATCGCATGGCCAGTGCGTAGTTCATGCCAAAAGATGGAATCACATTCTTACTCAGTTAGCCAAACCATATTTAACTAGCTCCTTGTAAGGCATATCCATAACTATTTTTTACTTTTTAGTCTATTGTTTGTCAATCTCTTCTATTGCAAATGGCAATTGCCACCATGAGTAGCATGGGAATATTTACAGAGAGAGACAGTTGGTTCCGGAAATAGACAGGGTTCACATAGGGCACATGAGTTTCTATTCGGACATGATCTTAGCATTGGTATGGTAAAGGAGGCGCACCGGAAGTAAACACGTTCTTGCAAAAGTGAATTGCTTGTTGATTCCGTTCATTTTTGAGTTTGACAGGTAGACATCTTTCTTAACCCCGACCGTATGTTTTGCTATGATGTTGAGCGGTTCGGACATATATACGTTTGATAAGCGCTTCTTTCTTTCCTGTTCGTCCTTTTCGACCACCAAATCAAGCATATATTCGACTTGTTGTGGAGCACACGAGCCTCTCGTTCCAGCTTCAGTCAGCTATTGATGCTCGCGTTGTGCGCGGTCTGTTTGAAAAGTGGACAAGGAAGTATCCAACTTTTCTCTGTAAATCGTCGATCATCCATGCGGAATCTGAAAATGTACGCATATGCATAAAGGCTTCGTTTAGACGGCTACTTCTTTCACACTATCCTTCATTTAATATAGCATTTGGTGAAGCCAATCCTACCCGCTCATTTCTCAACCTAGGGCTTATCGACGTCAAATGAGGCAACATCGTGTAGATATAATGAAACATCTTCGGCTTCTATGTAGTCGCATAAGTCATTCATCATCAGAAGAAAAGAAAGTGGGTTTTTTGTTTCTGGAAAGTAAGAGGATTAAGGCGTTACACAACGGTTAGCAATGTTCAATCACATTTATGTGAAGTGTTAGAAGAGAGTGTGTGTCTTGGCGACTCACGTTTGGGATAGGATTTTCACCTTTCCAGAGTGAACTATTGTTTTCTTTGACGAGTAACCGTGTTATTGTCAGAACCGCTTTTGCAGATGTAATTAATCTATGAAACGTATAGAATAACTAGAGGGTCCCTGTGGTAGCCAGCCTATATGAAAAAGATCCATCAAGTTTCGTAATGGTAGCATATCTTTCCAATGCGGGAGAGAGTAAAAACTTTATTAGGTAATGATATTGTTAATTAAGCAGATCACCAGATAGGTACCGGTAAGAAAAAATTGTTTTCTTTATGCGCGAATGCTATCTCCGCTCAGCGGCCTCAGTCCAGCAGAGACATATGTGTTCGCGGGAGTAGTTGATTACGCCGAGGAAGCGTTCTATGTCAGTACCTGTGCAAGGTTCTGGCCATTCTTGGTATAGGATTAAACATAGCATATCATACGTAAACTTCCACGCATTGCGCTAAGACGCTATTTTTGATCTACAAACTTTACGTTTGTATAGCTGTCTTACTGATGAACTGTAAGACGCAAAAAATCAACCATAGGTATGACTGCATGCCCAATCTTCTCTTATACGGAAAGCTTGGCTTATTGAAACAAACAGAGAATGGCACGATTAGCACAGTTTACCATCGCAGAACATAAGTACACAACGTCTATAAGGGGGAGTTTGGATACGTAGCAAAACTCCGAGAATGCTGATTCCTCACTGAATATTTGAGCACCTATTTTTATTATCTTTGAACCACAGCCTTCTAGGCATTTTCTTCCAGTTGTTGAACACATTCCCATTCGCCCTTGGAATCCTCTTTCCATAGAGTCACCTTGTTATCGCCACAAGACACTGCCAAAACGTTGCCAGAAAGAGACCAGCTGACACGCCATACAACATCTGGGAACTTTTCGCCGAGGCATTTCTTAGTCCACTTCGAAGTAGGGGTATCTTGGGTCCAGATAAGAACTGTTTTATCCTGGAATAACGTAGTAAGTTATCCCTTCACCATTTGCCTGGGGTGTTACCTGAGAGCAGCTTGCCAAATAATTCTTCGGAAGACCAACATTAGGTGCCCAGGCAACGTCCCGAACCCAATCGGAATGTCCGTCCAACGTGTCTTCTTCTTGCCATGTCTTGACATCATCCCTATTTGCTCTAATTAATTTCTTTTCTACCACCGTTACCACGTACTTCCAACTCCAGATCTTAATAAGATTATCGCATCCTGCTGAAACAAACTTTTTCACAACGTTGACATTCGGTGCGCCTCCCTTGGCTTCCACCAAGCTACCCGCAATAGCACAAGGTGCCCAGGTCACCGCATTAACACCGATAGCATGTGCATCAATAATGTATGTCTCCCAGGAACCGTCATCTATGGTATTGCGCACATAAATATTTCATACTTTACCCGCTTGCGATTCCTGTACCTCTGTATTCAAGGATAGAAACCTTGCCATCAGAAGAAGCGCATGCCAAAATGGCACCTAATTCATGGGAGGCCCACGCAACCGAATTGACTATGGGTGATAATAACTTATTTACATGGATCAGTCTCATTATCATGAATGACATACCGGATGCCGTGTGTACGTTATGTTCTTTTATTCTTGTCCATGTACCGTTTTGTTCCTTCCAAATGAATACGCGACCGTCATATGAACAAGAAGCGAGAATGTTTCCGAATTTCGGATGCGCCCATGACACCTGCCATACCGGAGCTTCGTGCCTGCATATGGTTATTGCTTCCGCGATTAAAGTTAGGAAATATCCTTACCCAGTGAGGGTTTCCACAAGACGCTGTGAATCGCCATCTATATCGAAAATCTTGATTGTATGATCCGAGGAAGCAGTAGCAAGTCGACGAGAATAGTAGTCGAGTTGAGCATCATGCTGCAAAATGAATAACCGGGATGGTGAGTCTTTGGCACTTGTAAGCATATAAATAATGCTTACGATCATATCTTCATGATGGGTCTCGATCGATTGTGTTGCGGTTTGAGACTATTCCATCAAACTTTAAGTAAGCGTCAGAAACGAGCACTTCATCATAGACTTTACCATGGCAGAGGAACTGTGGTAGGGACACGTTGCAAACTGAGGTTGAACTTTCAAAAGTCAGTACTGGGACTGCTATTTGGACCTTACAAACAATGGAAAACAGCAAGCAACGGTACAACAACCAATAAACCTTCCGACGACTTCGCATGAAAACCTTCTTGGTAACTGAAACAGGGTTTTAGCAATACTTATGCATAACAATAGCTTTGTTCAGTATAAAGAGACAGCTACATCCCTACCGCTTGTTTGCTCGTGAATAAAAGATATCCAACGGTTTTAAACTCATTGCTCATGGTCAACTTGCAACTGTCTGGATAAAGTGTGCTTAATACTATAACATAATGCGTCTCTGTGTAAATCCTTTCTTTGAACCCCAGTACATGGTCTTGGGCATTGCTGAGTAGTGTATTTAGAATATCATCCAATCACAAGCTCATAAGAGCTGATTTAGTCGGTACGGGCTCTTAACGTGATCTCAATCAAGCAAACAAAAATTTGCAGCTTACTTATTTGCACCCCACTTCTCATTGGAACATCTGTAAATTCATCAAAGGGACTATGCTTGACAACGTGTATGAATCGATGCAACAAGCTAGAGATGCCTGTCAGCAATATGCCAAGGCTAACGGCTTTGCTATGTATACGGTCAGAAGCGATAAAATGAAACTGGTGATGGGATGCAGACATTACGGCCAGCCCCGTAGCCAGAAGAAAAGAGCAGAGAAGACCAATCCATCCATGATCTTAGCTTTTGATGCCAGTGGAAAAGCAATTGATTCAATGGAAAACGTAATTTCAAAGAAATCAAGGAAAAGAGATTCACAAAGAAGCAACTGTCCGTTCTTCATAAAAGTGAAACGTATCAGTGTAAAGAGCACAGAGTGGAAAGTATGTTCCGTGTACGCCAAAGGCCATAATCACCCAGTGACACGAGATACTTTGACTCCATCCTTCGATCATCAGGACCAAAGACATTGATTCTTACGAGCGTAGAATGGGAGGTCACTCAGGCCTCCTTATAAGACAGAAAAAAGCCGGTAAGCTTTTTTTCTCCTTTCTTTTGCATAGGGCAGAAGTTCACTCTTCTTCCTTCGATTAGCAACGCAATCAGACGTCTGGAAAGCAAGACATGGAAAGATGTGTGCAACCAAATTCTGCTTTTTACAGATGCTAAAGTTTTTCATTATCCTGCAATCGCTAACACAAGAGCTTTGATGATGACATTGTTTTCCGCCCGTCTTCATCTCGTCATACGATATCTCTATCAAATCGTGATTTCGGGTCTATACATACCAGCAATTTCCTTTTCTTCAGACTAGCGCAACTACCAAATCAGCACATTTCGGGCAGTCGTTCCAATGTAACAAATAAATAGATAGATAAACCGCAATATAATAGACAAGGTGGCATTTGTTATGGATGACAGAACAAGTCGCTATCTTATGCAAATGAGGCATCGACTACTATTCATCTCGTCTGAACCATACAATGTGCGTTCTTACAGACTTTTCAAAGGAGTCTGTAGGGTTATGGCTCGTTCTTTCCTTTTTCGCGTACATGATTATACTGTTTATTTAAAGATAGCTTACGCTGATCTAGACAAACTTTAGGTCCTGGAAGCAAGTGACCTTGCAACGAAAAGAAACAAATGTTTTCAAAATATCAGCAGCTCACTTATAGCGAACGATCATGTTTTACTTCCCAACACTGCTGTGGCGGAGTCGAATATATTCGAGTAGGGTAGAAAGCTATTCACAGTTAATAGAATGATAATGATTTGACACATTACTACTTATTGGCGAAAGAGTAACCTTGTCTAATGGTAGAGTTTGGTGCGCCCGATGAAGGAAAGAAGGTGAGTAACTCGATGATCCATCAATGCATTACAGAGCATATGGATGAAATAGTACCTGGCTAAGACTTAGAAGGGATAAAAGGAGAGAACAGTGCATAATCGACTGACAAAGCTTTCCAGCTACCAACTGTGAGGCACAGTGTTGTCTCCCGCAAGTAAAGTGGTCAGCTAGAGGTCTTGTAGGCTAAAAGCCATGTTTTCATCCGATGTATACGATCTACAGTAGTTCGGTAGGCCACGTTGTGCAGATTACTGCCAAAGGATAAAAAGAGTTACTGTTTCCGTTATATAGTTCGATCAATGAGAGAAATCAATCAGGTGCATTGACACGGAATCAATGAATGCTGCTGTAATCAATAACAATAGGAAGCGAAGGCAACGCTTACCTCTATTAAATAAAAAAATTCCAAAACAGAAAAAGGATGATTAAAATAGCATACTCATAGTTAGCTTCCATATACCAGTTACCTACCCAACATGTTCGTCTTCGCTACGTCAATCTATCGAAGTAAGGCGCTACTACTTGTCCAGCTAACTGGTACTTGTTCTCTAACTGCGCAATTAACACCAAACTTTATCTTAGTTTCTGATTCTTCTTCATTGTTGCGATTGTCCATATCTTGCTCTTTTCGCTTAGTTCCAAAGACAATAGATTCCGCCAAGGACCTGTTTCTCAACTAACAGCAATGTCTAGTTATCTGAAGTAACAAGCCATCGACGTCATGCGGTTCACTTATTCCGTACCTGATACCATTTCATGCCTCACAATGGAAAGGTAAACGAGAAAAAGAGTTCCATGATCATGCAAGTGCATATCCATATGCAACTGATAACTAAAATTCTAAGCGCGATCAAAGGGAAAGAGCTCTAGATCGAGATAAATCTCTCGTTTCTGAAGAGCACTGATTACCCCGATATCCTTTCCAAAGGACGAGAACCAACCTGGAATATCGTTTTTATCATGCACTTGTCTTTTTCTTTTTTCCTTTTTTTCTTTCCATCCAGACACACATAAGTTTGCAATGCGCAAATGAAAACAAACCAGTCTAAAATATACGTACACATATATGTACAACAGATGGTTTGGTTTTGGGTTGTTGCAATCCCAATTGCTACTTTATATTATTTGAATTATACATAGCTGCGGTAAGGGCGCGATTGCATCGCTATGAGCCTCAAAGTAAATTGCTTACATGCTTATGATTAGTTAGTTGAACTTCCGCGTCGTGAAGGTTCAGTTACGCACCAGAGTTAAATACTTATCAATTAAGTATTATAAATGGTGCTGAATGAATGCTTTGGTAGTTATTGATAACTACTAGTTACAAGCATTTTGTTAGCCTGTTCTTCGTGCGGAAATAGACTACAGTTTCGAAAACTCCGTTAATGCTATACATATTCCATATTGCTTACTGTGGTATATGTCGCTGTCGTAGTGTGACTTCC